>PNEQ01011593.1:0-11802 GCA_003012365.1 Medauroidea extradentata | reverse complement strand
ATTGCTCAAATTAGAGTGTGTAGCGTTCTTATTTTTTTAATAAATTAAAATATTTTCGTGGGCTAGGCTCCTAGATTGCTTGCTGTCTCCTTGTAAAACTTCGCTTAAATGTTTTCCTAAAAATATTAAGTAATCAAGCACGTATAATATTGAGCATATCTAAATACGAAAATGCTTAAATTGCACTAATTCACAACTTGAAGTCCCAAATTTTCCCGGGGGAGGACACCCCCCCCCCCACTTTATCAGAGGGGTTCAGTTTTCCGTGATGTACACCTCCCCCCCCCCCCTACAAATTCCGAAACGTTACTACGTCCGTCCTCTCAAAATATTTCAGTATCGTTGCTGCCTAGTATTTTTGCTGCCTTATAAACCTTTATTTGTTTTATACATGCAGTAGTTGCAAAATAAAGACGTGAGACAGTTAACACATTATTATAATGTGAAAGTAGACATTTGTAGAATTAATACCAATTAAACTACAAGATTATAATATTGACTAATAATACACCGAAATCTGATATGTTTGTGGCACAATGTCAATATTTTTACTACTCATTAAATGTATAATTACTTATGAACATGAAATATTATCCATGGTTATTCTCTACTAAAGGCGGCTAAGAACTTGTTAACCGCAATATCTTGTTGCGGTTTGTGCCCTTTTTCCCCACAGCCTTGGCTTGCCATTGTATGACGCCTCGCGCTCATCAGTCGCCTACGCGAAGGCCTGCCTGCCGAACATACCCGAAGCGGGACTTAGAAAAATTTCCACCTTCACGAGTTGGCCCATTTTTTGTGTCCATGACTGTACATACTGCTGCAGACACTTTCAACATTAAGTTTAGTAGTGTGGTGTCTGTATTGCTATGTCTTGTATAATTCGTGATATACCGTAATATCTTGACAAAACCCTTTGCCGGATTCATAAAATTGGGAAGGATCTATACATTTAATTCACTAGGTTATCAAACCGAGTGAGATGGCACAACCGTATCACTCTGGACTCACATTCGGGAGGATACGGGTTTGATACCCGGCTCCGGCCATTCGGATTTCAGTTTTCCACGGTTTCTCGGAATAGCTCCAAGTGAATGCTGGGATTGTTCCTTAACAAATGCCATGGCCGACTTCTCTCCCAGCTCCTGTCATTGTACCAAATTGTGTCTCATCGTCTGTAATGACCTCGTTGTCGACGAGACATTAAGTCCACTACCTTACCAAAGTTACCGACAGAGAGCAGGCATGCGTTGTTTGGGTAATATGCGACCAAAGATTACAATACTAAAATTTTTAATTTATTTCTGTTTCTGAACTTTGAAGTCTTAATATCACTCTAGTTGTCCAGAGGGTGCACAGGAAGGAAAACCAAACACCATCCTAAACGTTTTGTATTGTCTTACTTCCAGGTTATATATATATATAGCTTGCCCACACAATGTTCATAGCCTTAAGAAGGTTCGTATCTACCTGAGCTTGAAACGCATTGCAGCTAGTTATAAGTAATCATATTTGGAAGTACATCTCAACGCGCATAACGTCTGTCCGTCTATGACAAAAATACACATTTCAAACAATGTTTCTATCAGTTTAAAAATTAGGATCGCTTATTGGAAACACGATTATCAAGACTCTTAAAATAGCTAAAATAGCTATTTTGAACTGCCGTAAGTAGGAAAATTCCAACCGGATTCGAAATACACAATTATATATATAAGCGCTGGAATTTGAACGCTAAGTATCGCAATAAAATAATACGGTCACTGCTTAAAGTGCCATAGGAAAATGAACAATAGTAAAGCTCTGCGTGCCAGCTGCTGAGTTTGTGTGTAGAGGCGACAATGCATTACATACGCCGACCGACGTCACTCTTAACGCTCCATCGGTTTTGTGCCTCACAGACACCAACGCAGCCTACGTATCAAAGTATTGTAAAGGTTCCTATTTTCTGCTCTTCCCCTGAATAAGGACACACACGTGAATGTAACTCACATGCACAAGAGTTCGAAGTGTAGCGTATCTTGAAACGAGTCCACAGAATTCCTGGGTCTGTAATAATTAAGTCTGCTTCATCAGGCTACATTGTAAGGCGCACGCACGCTCTCCCAGCAACCCCAGTGTTGACAAATCGGTGCGCGCGGCGACGACGCCCCACGCCGCATGGCGCCTGGGAGGTTACCCTTTATTGCCTTGTCAACCCCCTGCCACCATCTTTCCCCCCTTTCACCCTTCTTCTAAGTCTACAGCGACCGCCTCTCGACCCCAGAGTTTGGATAGCGGCGTGCGCGCGTTTATGAATCTGCGGCCGCGCGGGGGATGCAGTTTATTAAACTCCGTCACCCTTCCTGCTCCCTGCAGCAACGGGAAGGGAAGGTGAGTTGGGGAAGGGATCGGTGAGGGAAGGGATGCAGCTGGTAAAATAACACAGCACGCCACGGCGCCACGCCTACTGCAGTACAACCAGCTGTGACGCAGGCGAGAAACTATTCGACACATACAAAGTAAACAAAATCCTTTGGAAATTAGTTCCCAAATATTTTCGCAGGTCTGCAAAAATATTTGTAAACCGTACGAAAATTCTTGAAAATATATAAATATGTGTGTACGTTTACAAACATTTCTGTATACTTACAGATAATTTTGGTAAATTTAGAGCTAAATTCTATTAAATTTTACAAAAATGGTTTGAAATGACAACATTGTTTTTTCGCAACCAGTTTCCATGAAAATTTGTGGAAAAGAATAAAATATTTTGTCAAATGTGGCAGACGATTTAAGGGTATTTTGCTTCTTATCACACACTCTGCTCATATAAACGTATCCGACTTATCCAAAGAAGTATTTGGAAAATTTAGACCACATTAACGACCTGTGACATTCTGTCTGTAGTGCCTAGACTGATATATGTTATTGTTTTAGTTCACAAAACTCTTCTTGTAAAAAAACCATTTTTTACTGTGTAGTAGGGTGATTCCTTTTCCATGACGTTAACAGTCAAGAGTATAGATTATCTGCATCAGAAATTAAAGGCTCTGCTATAAAACCTGCAACCGGAAGGCTGAAGTGGAAAATCAATATAAAATCACATTATTAAAGGCCAGCAAATTTCGTGTGATTTTCCGGCAAGAGACCAGACTTCAAAGTGTATGCTAGTAACAAAATTGAAATAATTCGCGGTGATTTTTGATCGCAAAGCAGTTTTTTTTTGTATAACGACGCATAAAAATAAATATTTTACTGTTCATAAAAATTTCCCTTTATTAAAGATAAAACTCTCTCTTGCAAAAATAAATGTAGTTGTATTAAAAAAGACCACACGGCTTCCAACACGGAATTGAATTAAAACGTGTTGTAATTGTATTTTGTTTTGTATTCGTGTAGTCATTCCTGATAAGAGAATATTCCTTTACAATATTTCCTGTATGGTATGTATTTGTTGATAGCTAATAGTGGTGTTTCATTTTTGTTTTTTGCAACACGGCTACGTTCACTCGGAATTTCATATATTAAAAAAATAATGAGTTTAGTTTGTAATACCAATCCAAGGTAGGAAACGTTAAAATATCACATACGGATCCCTGGCCCAAACATAATTTTGGGATTATTGGCGTCTAGCGTGTTGGAAGCGGTGAATTACTATTTGAGCAACGTAAGTTCTGTTCGTAATTGTAATGTAATCTAGTAATTGAAGTTGACAATTCTGGTTGATTAATTATAGTTGGTTAACTTGGAAGGCGCTGACGGGTTATGGTTGAGAGCAGGAAGACCTTGAAAGGTGAGCAACAGGACAGCACCCTTATCGCATCATCTCTGGTGATGGAGAAGCGACCTCCGTTTTTATAATGTTCCTGACACAGCGCTGACAGCGACCATAAACTTCTTGTCATATTCAACATTTGTCTGATAAGTTATCCACTTCACAGTAAAGCTGTGCCAGAATTAATCCTACGAATGTTAAGTTGATATATTTTGCTTTACAAGGAAGATAAGCAAGTGAAGTGTATGTTTAGTTGGTTGAAACTGGTATGTAAAGACGTTTCCATGATTATAGCTAAGAACACGACGCATTATATCATTCATATGTATACAGGTCGTTGCATAACTCAGGTGTTTTATCTTTTAAGATAGTATTGGTACCCTATTTGTTGAGCGATGAATTATCTTTTTAACACTGCAAATGCAGTCATTTTCGTAAGTGTTAAGTCTCATCCAGAGCTAGGTAATTAGAGACAGGACTTGCACTCTAACAAGATGTTTTGCATATTTACAAGGAAAGTCCTTAGATAACAAGTTGCCAATGGCGTTACCGTAATATGGGGTGACTCGGGACATGTGGGGTGACTTGGGACACTTTAAAAAATATATTTTCTACGTATGCCAACTGTGAGAAAATATGAATTAATTTCCATGTACACATTCATGATTTGAAATTTATTACATGTTAATTTCTTCACTCAATGCTACCATTTGGGAAAAGTATTTTTTTCGAAATGTCATAAGTCACCCCACGAGTCCTGAGTACTTACGATACTTGAATAACTACAAAGGTTGTTCTTATAAAAATACAAATCACATTATGTGAGATTACAAATCGCTTAGTACAGTTGTAGTGCTCACGTCACATGCAGTGTATTGCAGCCACTGACTATTTGTATGATTTTTTTTCTCTCGTAAACGGTGCATTCTAGTGACTTGCAACGAGATGACTTTTTTTTTTGTTACTCAGGATGTACTGTTCAGAAAAGCAATATAAAATGTTAACGAACCCAACGGCACAAAAGTTGTGGTCAGTAAGAGAGTGTCCTACCCTGTTATTTTCATGAAGGAGAGAGTTTAAAGTGTGGTGTCTTCACAATTTAAATATATCGATAACACTAATCGTTGTGCGCAGAACTGTAATTTATCTGCACATGGTTTCCGATATTTTACAAAAAAAAAAAAAAAAGCATTTTAAATATTGATTTTTCAAGGGTTAATACCTCCCTTAAAAATAGCGCTAGGCGAAAATTGCTTTATGTAACAATACCTCATTTTTTTACAAGGTAGCACAATCTTACCTGTACCTGCAGTTCAGGAACATTCTGTATATTACTTTGCGGTATGTGACTTAATTTTAGTGACAATGAAATGTAACTCAATTATAATGCTTAACTACCAGATTACTGATTATAACAAAAATTCACTGCCTTTGTCCCAGCGTAATATGCTAATCTTTGGTAAAAAAAAGTGTCACAATTAATTTTCAATATCATATTTCAATAGACGGTTATCAAGCAGATATAATACGAAAACTTCAATTAAAAATAAGAATAAATTTCCTTTTATTACATTTTGGTTTGTCATATTACCTGGCTACATTTTAAATTATGTATGTATTAATTTTTCCGTGAACTTACAACAATAATCGCCAGTACTTAAATTAAACTAAGGATTGACGTTTTAAAGTGCTGAAAAAACATTTGTTAGCAACAATTCGTACTTAAAACTTGATTTTATAATTTTTTCTATAAATTCAGAAAAACACTAACTTCTAAGTATTTGTAGGAATTAATTATATAAACATTATTAAACTATAGATATTTAGTTGCCTGTCTGACGTATTTGCTTCGGCGAGGCAGTAAAACTGATACCATTGATTTCCCAGTTGCGAGAGTCGAAGAATTTCATAATGTGCCGGTCTTGATATTTCGCCGTTATTCAATCGATATTCGCCTCAGAAAAATCTGCCCTTTGTGTGGCGAACGCCGCTCTTTATATTCCACTACATTAAGTGATGAAAACAATGAAACGGGCAGGAGAGTAGTAAGAATAACAATAATAAAACATTCCGGTAATCGGTCGAGGCCGAGTGGACCAGATGGTGGTGATCCGAAAACCGTGGAAGTAAATAATGTTCCGTGGAGAAGAATTTCTTTCGGAATCTTCCTTTGGCCCTTCTTCCCCACCCCTTTTCCTTTTCGTTTACCCAACCCCTAGCGTTGATTTTGTGGCCCTTTCTTCAGAGAATCCACAGTCGTGATTCATAATCGGGATCGACGCTTTATGGGAGTACTTCTTGCATGACAGATCATTTTCCCCCCACGCCTTGATTAGTTATGGTGCGCAGGGCACTGGAAGAAAATAAACAAATAAAGCGGAGATTCGTGCAGAGAAGAAACTGGGAAATAAAACGAAACAAATTCCCGGCTGGAAGAAGAGAAAGGAAAAATTCGGTGGACACAGGTGTCTGTTGTCCGAACGGCTTCCTGGGAGTTTACCGTCGTGCATTATAAGGACTGCTATCGCCTTGTCCAATCAGCGGAGGCCTCATGCTACCGAGTGTAAGTCAGCGGGGTAACCTGCCGCAGCTGCTCGGGCAGAGCATAATAATTGTGCTCGACTGTCATAAAGTTAGACTCGAACATGAAAAGCAACTGGTGGACAGAAATTTCTACCTCGATAAATAACAGCCGACGTTACAGAGGAAATTGACACGAACAGCCAAGGATATGGCAATATATTTTAAAGATGTATTTTCCATTGTCTGAAGAAAGGAGTGAGAATCGTGATGGAACATAATCTCATATTAGTGACTGCGCAGTATATTAAAGTCAATATTTTGCTCACAACGTCAGTTGTACCCTAGATTACAAGGGCATGGTTTACCCTAGGTATGAACGTAGGTATTGTCATATGAGTCATTTTGCCAAACGATTAGTTTACAAGAAACCGTTAATTCGTGTGTTGTCTTAGACAGAAACTGTGGCCTCAGTTAGGTCCTTATGAAATCATAAATATAAGTTTGACTGTATTTTAAGACGATTTTTTAAAGCGTTTATACTTAACCCCAACTTGATACGAACTAACCGAACTATTATTTAAATACTTATATATTTTTTTTTGGGACTGCGGGTATTGTAATTACATCAGAAAAGAAAATTGACATTTCGGAACTGTCGGTAAGTGTCTACAGTACCCAAATTTGCAACAGTAAAAAATGGAAGTTGGTGTATTGATAAAACAGCAATACAAGGAGAATTCGGATAAAAATAATAATATTTGCCAGTAGACAGTTTTTCTGTCTGCGTAAGTCATAAAAAGGTTTAGAAATCTTACAGTTAATAGAGAAACTTAAAACTTACTCTAATTAAAAAAAAAATATTTTCTCGTAGCTTTATACATTTTGATCAAACACTACCTTTAGTGATTAAACAGTATGCCTGTATGATTATTTAAAAGTGTTAGAAGATAAAACAAGCTTATCATTTTTCAAAAATTAAATACGCATGGCATTTACCACCTCCTGTTTTGAATGTAGTCTTTCTTTGATGAACTAACAAATTGGGACATACCAAATAACATGTTTTATCTTGTTTTGTGTTGCCAACTAAGTTAGAAATTCTGAACGTACTAACAAGTTTACTACGTTACAAAATGAGCCAGATGGCGCAGATGTAAAAACATCCCTGGACTTGAATTCGGGAGGACTCTAGCAGTTAATAATTTGTGTTTTCAACGGAATTACGAAATTGTTTCTTTCATTTTTATCTCATTTATTTATACACTACAAGGTTAAATACTTAGCCGGTTTACGGCTTGAAGTATTAAACGAAAACCTAACCTAATAACTTATTCATACCGTTAAATGTGGGCACTTTCACTGCAAGGGTGACATAGACAGTCTCAATATATTAGTTTTTGGGCCATTTAATGAGGAAATGAGTGCTTATAGTTAAGTATTAAAACCCTTCAGTTTGATTTCTTCAGATAGTGTTTGACATTTCTTCACCAAATTGCAACAAATTAAATATTTATAGTCTGTAAGTATTACACCTACAGTCAAAGTATCCGTATTTGTCGGTACACACTTAATTTTTACACCAATACAAACACAGATTCTTAGTAAGTTTGTAAGCTGATGCACTAGTATTGGCAGCTGTGTGTTTATGATTTTTCACCGTACAATTTACCCTTACACTAGTTAAACTTACAGTGATTAAGAACTATTTTATATCAACGTAGTTCAGTACAGTTGTATACCTATGTTTCTTAATTTCGAAGCGCCATTGAAATGTACCTTCACTTTATTCCAGCAAAATGCATATAACGAGACATGATTTATATACAAAATAATAATGTGCAACAAACAATAATTGTGGTAGACCACAAAATTTTTTTCAATGTCCTTTTGCAAAGAAAAACCTTCTAACATTACGAAACAAATAACTTTACCAGGAAAGTTCGTGTACTTTACACACCTTTGCAATGTAATTTTTTTTTTTTTTTTTGAATTTTCAAAACATTACTTAAATAGTATCCAATTTACCAGAGTATAAAATGCAGGATTAAAAAACCAAAACACTATCAATGCTAGAAAACAGTTTTATCATCTCAATAAGCAAATATCTTTCCTGAATGACACGTTCGTTAAGCGCGTTATGAATAGTTTAATCATTTACAAGGGAGGCTTCGTACCAAAAGAATTTTGTGCTTAAAAAAGATAAAAACGTAAAAAAGAAAGAATAGTTGTATTTAATACATAAGTAAAATGCGAACTCATCACAACATATAGTAACTAAAAAAGTGTTTACTATATGTACATATTTGCGTTCATACTTACAAATAGACTGTAAATAGGCCTATCTCATAAATCTAAATACGTTAAACATGCCCTAAGAAATAACAATACTTTCGTTAGTTTTACTACGGGATAGAAATACTATCGATGTTTATGGCGTGTAAAAGAGATAAGTGACATGATTTTGTTTAGTAATACTCCCCATCTTGAACAAACTTGTTTAAAGTGCTTCTGTCTAATTTTTTTCTTGCCATCAGCATGTCTCCAGAAAAAAGGCAATGATTTAGTCACAAATATCAGAAGTTTCATTAAAATAAATCTATGTCACACGGCTGTTCATATTAATAATTGAATATTATCTTCTGTAAAGGAAATTAATCACATTATTACCGTCTTTTTTTTCGCAGTCAACAAAAACCTTCTTTATTACTTTAAGGGGCCTCCCTAGATAGACTGCGTTTGTGTGTGTGAGGCAGGAGCGGTAAGGTTTCCGTCAACCAATGTAGTTAGTAATACATGATCGCATCTCCGCGCAAGTTACTCAGTCATTATTTTTCCCATTTGACTTTTAAGAGGTGATCATATTATTTTATTTGTGGGCAGCATAGTTCAAAGTCTAATGTTAGTCACTATAGTTGTTTTCTTCGAATCCGGTTGTTATTTTTCCAGATGCGACAGTCTGGAAAACCCATTTTGGCCATTTTGAGGGGGCCCGAAAATGATGTTTCTAATAAACGTGCCGAATTTTTAAGACTATAGTGACACGGTTTGTCGCTCATTTTCTTATTGTAGATAAACAAATACAATGCGTGTTAAATATTTTCGTCAAAAAAAGAATAATCGTAAATCGCTGCAACGCATTTTAAACGCAGGTAGGGAGACCCCTTAAAAGAGCGTGGCACATAATTAAACACTAAAAACATTCATCTATAACTGTAGGTTTCTTGAAGACAATTTGCGAAAGTTAAACAATAGCAATCCTAGGCGATAGTTTTAGCCAACGTTTTAAACAAAATTGTTCTCAGTGTTACGAACTTCTGAGGCACAATCTCTGACGCCGGAACCTCGTGCATTTAATTGCGACGTAAGAGATCACGCGTAACGAATTAGTAATTGTGGATAAATGTTTACTCATAAAGTTGGCAAATACCATTATCTAGGATTGTCATTGAGTATTTTATCCATATTGGCTTCGAAATAAAAAAGCGTAGAAATCAATTTATGTTTTCAGCGTTTACTTATCTACGATAGTACGAACTCTTAAGTGAGCCGCCTTCCTAGCTTGGTTTTCCGCGTTAGAGGCACAGTGGCGAAGAAGCAGCTAAGAGCCCTATACAGCAGGCGCTAGATTCCACGTCTAGGTGATAAGGTCTACACTGGCTCGTGCTTCAACAACCGTGTCGCCTTTATTCGCGGGGCACTACAACAGAGCGCATTGTTTTAAGCCGTCGGACATTTCCTTAAGGACTTCAAGGGCGCGGTATACCTATTGCAAATTTCATCACCAGTTTTTATTTTCATATTTGTACCAGTTATATTTTTTCTTGTTTTAAATACAAAATGCAACTAAATTTTCCGTTTATATGTTTTTCTCTCGCATAGTTTTTGCGTAATGGCTCGTTAAAGCTAAAATTTGCATGTTTCCGTTTTAAGGACGATACAAAAACCAACTCACTTACCAAACTGAAAAATTCACAATGAATAACGATGTTGTAGGCTACAAATTCACTTATGTTAAACCATAAAATAAAATATCTATTTATTCAAAAAATATTGAATTTTTAAACATTTTACTTTAAATTTAAGCATTTTTATTTAAATATAAAAAAATTTTATTCGTGGTTTTTATGTATGTGATATTGTAGCTTGCGACGTGTTTATCCACTGTGAATATTTTCAGTTAGGTATGTCAGTTGGTTTCAGCGTAGTCCTTAAAACGGAAACATGCATATTTTTACTTTAAAAAACCATTACGCGAAAACTATGAGGGATAAAAAAAGTTCATAAGAGCCAAATTTAGTCACATTTTGTGTCTAAAATAAGGAGAAAAAATATCTGGTACAAATGAAAAATAAAAACATGGTGATGAATATTGCTGTATAGCGCGCCCGCAGTGACCCTGCTATTTTTTTCATGAAAAGTGCTTAGTAAAGTGCTTCTATATTTTTGTTTTACGACTCCAGTTGGTATTTTTAACGAGACAACAGAGTGAAAAAGCCGTTCATAGCCATTTTGAGGGGCCCTGAAACAACGTTGCCAAGGAATGATATCTAGGAAACAAAAATATAGAAGCATATTAATAAACGCGTCTTCATTTTGTATGTCAATAAAATACATTCTCCTAACACACTGCATCACTGTTCAAGCGCCAGCCGTAGTGGGATCTAAAAGGTGTTCAAGTGCGAAGAAATCATAATTTTACATTTTTAATATATTAGTTTTGTAGACGATACTTGTGAGTGCAGTTTCCTCTTACGAAACAATTTTAGCTGGCGTAGTTTTCTCATAACGGTGCGTCAACGTCAAAATTTGCATGTTCTGCTGCCATGCAAATAGTGAAAACAAATTGACTTACATATTTGAAATAATTCAAAAAAACATAACATAATATGGGCTACGTAATAAAACGTTTGAAGAAATCTCGCGAACTGTTTTTGTATTTTTAAAATATTGCTGAATTTCCAATTTTTTTTCTGTACTTTTGCGATTTTTGTTTTAATTGAAAATTTTACGTGGTGGATTTTTGAATGTTTTATTGCACAGCTCAAGGGATGTAATATCACAGTGAATTATTTTGTTTGAGTAGGTCAGTTGGTTTTCACTATTTGCATGGCAGTGTAACAAACAAATTTTGACTTTGACGCCCCGTTATGAGAAAACTATTCGAGATAAAATTGTTTGGAAAGAGTGAAATGTACTAAGAAGTATCGTCTACAAACCTAACAATATTTCATAAAAATATAAAATTATGATTTTATCGCACTTGAACACCCTTAGGCCGCCCGCGCACTAGGCGACCTGGTCGCGCGACCATGTCGCCGCGACCGCCGAGAAACCTTATATTATAAGGGACAACGCGCACCTGGTCGCGGCGACCGGCTGGTCGTGGCGACTGCTGAGAAACAGCGCGACGCGCAGGCGACCAACAAGTCGCCGCGACCGGCTATTTACCCATGATTCAATATCTGTCCGCGCACGTGCAGCAGAAGCGGCGCGGCCAGGCAGACATCACTGTCAGTTTTGCG
>PNEQ01011592.1:0-11801 GCA_003012365.1 Medauroidea extradentata | reverse complement strand
TATTGAGAAAGATGTTTAATTTTACAAGTTTTAATAAAACATAACTAAACACGATAAATACGTAACATCTTATGTATGCTTGTGAATATTTGCTGCTTTTATATTTAGCAGAACAAGATAAATTTGCAACGTTTTCATCGAAAATGTTGTGGCAACAAAGTGCTATGCCACTAATTTTTATGTAAACATCTATTTAACAACACCTAAAATATGTTTAGACTTAATATATTTACTTCTTTGCATATGTAAAAACACTTCATATGACAGACCTAAAAAAAATTGTGTACGGAAAGAATGAAAAACATTAATTACAGAATTTTCTTCAAACTTTAAAGCTGATTATCTCAGAAACAATAAATTGTGGCATAGCATTATATTGCCCCAAGCCTTTCATATATATATATATAATATATATTATTGTGGTTAATTGTAACTCTGTTACGCAAGTGCATGTCTTCCTGGGCTACACATACAACGCAACATGAGTTCACAGCTCTCATCATCAATACAAAGGCCGTTATGAAGAATAGAGTAGAACAATTGGCGAACCATGGCCAAGAGTACATGTCCAGCTTCCCCAGCTTGACCTACTGCTGCTAATCATTACCTTCCCACATAGCTAAAACTCTCTTCACACTCGCGGAACGATAAATCATGATAGCTGGCGACGTGTGCACAGGACGCGGGTTGGGACGCGACGGAAAATAATGTTGTATCACTTACAGAGAGAAGGATAAACCGATAACGTGGGTTTCTTTCCGTTTCCTTTACTCCTTATTCAGCGCGTGTGTGTGACACGCATACAAACTCAGATGCTCATCCGGACTAAGGCCAAACGAGGCCTGTTATGATGCATGCTCTTAAAAGCTAACTAGTAAAATTTACTCATTGCCAATGTATGCACCATTGTAGTTGAAGATATTTTTAGTTAAGAACGAAGATTTCATTGGTAGTGAGTTGAGAGGAATGAAGACAGCAAAGTAGCTCTTGCACATCGTGACGTTTTAGTGATAGGTTTGAGTTTATGTCAGTTTAATTGAAATTCCGGAGTGACAATAACTTGCCATGAATCCATTTTATTGAGTCAAAAGTGCTCAATAATAATACATTTTGGTTTAAAGTCAATTGCATGAAGTTCGCATGCATCCAGAAAATTAACCTACCGAGCTAACGGTTTGAATGCGTTTAAGTAGCCCTGCTGGCTCTTACAGACTGGTGGTCGAGAGTTCTGATTGCACGAATCAGGAACATAATATAACACATTAATTTATCTATAAAAATCAATTTTTCTTCCCAATTATTGTTTAGTTTCTTGTGAGTGACAACAAGAACTGCCACAACAGTGCTGCCATCTATTGACATATTTCACAAAAGCCTGCCCACTTCTCGAATTATTGGCCTATTAGGTGACAAACTCAGCTATTGACTGAGCCTTTTATACAGGCGGGGACGGCCATGCAGTTCAAAGCAAAAACACAATAAACTGGACTGATGTTGAAATGTGGTCGCAACATTTTAACTTAAAAAAACTTATTAATTTCATGATTTCTGTGTCATATTACACAATACATTGAAATAACCATTGCATACATGAACTATTATTTTGTCGCTAATAACATACTGTTTAAGGTTTAGTCTTTTAGAAACCATGCAGTCCATCTTGCATTGTTACACACAGCTGTAGTAAATCTTGTATCTGGAGTAAATTTAACTGTATTGCTGTATAAAGGAGTTATTATAGACACAAATATTGCAAGTCACAGTAATACTCGTTCTTACTAATGATGTCAAGATACCTCAGATTTCTCTGTTACGATTCCCAATTTGATTCCTACCTAGAATCTTACGTCAATACCAAGACTCAATTCTGTGTTTTCACAGTAAAGTACTCACAAACTATACTAATTGTAGCTAAATATATAAAGTACATTTTTTCAAAACTCGAAATGTATGTATTTCACAAACTTGCACTCCACATTCAGGTATTATTTTGTGTATATTACATCAAGTATACATAAAATCATGAATGAACTGCTTGGGATACTAACCCGCACCCATAATATGATGGTCAAAACAGTAGTATGTACTATGTAGTATTATGCTATCTTTGTAGCTCAAGAGTGGACTTACTCCATGCTATGTTGCCACACTGTGAACGTAAAATATCATTGTACAACATATCGCCAATAACATTTTAATCTCCAACTTAACCCAGGATTCACGTAGTGTGCTTACTGTACAGCCATTTCTTGACATCCTGTATATCAAACACAGCCTGCACATCCATTATACGAAACACAGAACAGAGTATTAAAATACAGATTTACTGTTCGATATCAGAAGGAATTAAGTGTGCCATCAGACAATTTATTGATTATGCAACGCTACATTATATGAACTTTCTTTGAAAGAATATTCTTACTATCAACTCTTCACCAGTGGCTGATGTCCTTAGTTTCACTAAACACTTCTTTTCCACAATAGTCATATGAATGAAGTCCAGAGTTTTCACTGGCCATGACCCATCTTCTGACAACTGCAAGAAAAGAAAACAGTCAACTGTTTAAAGAGATGGACACAAAATAAAAATAAAATTGATAAATACATAAAAAATAATTTAACAAACACTGTAATAACAAGATAATCAGAACAGAAAAATTTTTCACAAAAATAAATTTAAATAATTTCTTACATCTTTGTCAAACTATAATTTGTGCAATACTGAAAAACCTAACCCTGTGTTTAAGAAAGTAAGCTTAAACGTACAAAGTAAAAAATACTTGAGATGTATCTTGGTAATTGGTGGACTGAAGTTTTTATTCTGTACCTTCGCTGCTTAGGGCCGCAGCGGTCGAGGGTTAGATGTTACGCTTCCCACTCAATCCCCGGAGGGTCCGGGCCAGATTTCTCTCGTGTAGGAAACGTGGATGTTACCTTTGGCCGGAGGGTTTACTCTAGGTATCTCGTTCCCCCACCTTCCTCTTTCTGTCACTGATTCAAACTCATCTCACCTCATACATCCCTCAGGCACATGGGTTACAAGGTTATCTCACTTATCAATCAGGTAGCCCACCACTCTACCCAGCCTTCTCCACCCACATTGTGATCCTGCCAGATGGCGAGAAACACCTTGTGGTTTTCACTTTCACCTCAGCTGCCTACAATATTGTGTTAGCCAACATGTGCTAAATGTGAAGTGTGTGCTTATGTGCATGCATGCCAAATCAATAAGCTGTGGTGCCAGAAGGAAACGGACCTCAATGTCTAGCGTATAATGTTTCAGCAGTGTTCTGTACTATTTATAAACACTGTACATACCATATCCTTTAATTTGTGCACTGTAATTAAGTTTGTTTAGTTGGAAGCAGTGGCATCTTGAACAATTGTTTCACATATCCTTCAACAACATGACACCTGTGCTATGGCTACAGAGCATACACTTCCAATCTCTAGGTAGTGTGATTTCTGGCCACGATTAAATAGAGGCCTCTCTGCGCTCAAAAAATTACATTTCAGTGTGACCTGGATGATTTAGAGCCATGGTCCATCATTTCTTATGGTTTTATGAAAATTTTAACATACAAAACATGAGAAGATATCGAAAAACTGTTGCACAATTTTGTTAAAAAGTATATATACTATGTTACCTATAGTTTCAGCTAGTTAAACATTTAAGGGAATTTCCATTAACTAGAACATTTCAGACTACATAATACAAACAATTTTTAACAAAACTGTCCAACAATTTTTCAATATAATATGATCTTGTTTAAAAGTGAAGCAGTAGAAATGATGGATCCTGGCCGTAAGTAGGCTTGGATTATTTTAATTTCTGGATCATTCTGTATAAATTCACCCATTGACAATTTCAGACACATTTTTTAACAATTCAAAATATCAACGTACAAAAAGCTAACGTTTGAACAATGTTACTCCTAACTCCTAAATTAATAATTTTTTTATGCCACATTACCAGATATTATAGACCAGTCTGTAGTAAAATGTGACACTTTTAAGCAATAACTAAAATCATAATCCAGTACGTTGATATCTGTAAAAGCTATGTCACGTGATATATGTGACTGCAAGGCGGAGACTTGGTAGCAGTAGCTTATTTTTTCAATAAGTTTTACTTGCTATTTACAAAAGAGTTCTACACAGGAAAAAGATGGAATGAATTACTGTTGGATACAATAAACTACAGTAGATCTCCGATGTTACGATTCTCAAAAATTTGTCTGTACGACTGAGTTGTTCGTATGAACAGATAGGACTAAATTATAAGACACGCCTCCCCTCCTGTTCAGAGCAAAAACAAGTACCTTTGTGTGATCATGTGTTCATATGTGTCTAGCTGAAAGTAGGTGTTTCAGCATACGAAACGTATGTTAGCTTATTAGGCTGATTTATTCACGGTTAAATGATATTCTTTCTCTACAAAAAAACAAACAATCAAGTAAACAAAAAAATATGGATAAACCAGGCCGCAACGTCGCTATATGGCTTAACAGGCCGTATGCAATATGGCCCATGTTTACATTGATTTGCTTCAGAAAAAATTAGATGTTAAACAATGTTTCTGATTGATAAAGTATAATTTTATCTAAGCATAACCATACCTCAATTGCAAGCCAGCAACTGATAAATGTAAATTATATTAGTAAAATCATTTAGCTAACCGGACACAAGCAATCAATTTCACACATTCTTTAGATATTAAGTTTATATTTACCCATCCAACTATGATCATCATAACTAACTTTTTCATAATATTTGTATTATTTATTCTATACTGGAAACATTTTACAAAAACAAGTAATATATTCTGGTTTGTTATTTTAGCAGGTACATGAATCATTACACAAACAACATTATCAGAAAGGATGTGAATTAATTTGATAATCCTGAATTTTTTAAAATTTAAACGTCTCACATAAGCAATTCCATTTATGTAGAAACTGTGTACCGTATTTTATCGCTTATAGGTCACACGTGCATATAGGTCGCACTCTTATTTTCAAGCTAGCGAAAAAAAAAAAAATGTTTTTCCGCTTATAGGTTGCGGTACCCACGCGGCCGGCTGAATGCATGCAAGAAAGACAGGCGGGCCAGCCAGTCGGCCGGCTGGAACAGAGCGCACGTGTGGTGTGACCTTGACTCAGCAGTGTAGGCAGCTGCAGTCCTAGTGAACAATGGGGGTGGGGAGGCCAGGCGGTGTTGCCAAGCGTGCGCTAGCCTCGAGCCGGCCGGCAGCCACGCTTAGTGTTGCCTTGTTGCTCTAACCGAATAGATGTGCGGTACTAAGGCTTCGTGATGGGAAAACGTACCGCTTACACTGCCGGGTTTTAACTAAAAGTGATTTCATATGCACAACAGTTCGGAAATCACGCTGCGGGCCGTGAATACGAAGTCAATGAAAAATTAGTGCGGGGCTGGAGAAAACAACAAGAACAACTTCGCAACACGAGCTCAAATAGAAAAGCGTTTCGGGGTGCAAAACATGGTAAATTCCCAGAAATAGATGCGGGTGTGCTAGGCTACGTGCTAGAAATGCATAATAATGGATGTGCCATTTCATATGACATGGTTCAAGCAAAGGCACGGCAAATTGCGCTGGAAATGAAAATTGACAACAGACAATTTAAAGCTTGATCGGCCGGGTCGTAAGATTTATGCGACGGCACAATTTGTCGATGCGAAGAAGAACGTCAGTTTGTCAGAAATTGCCTGCTGACTATACTGACAAGGTGTTAAACTTCCACACGTTCCTTATTCAAAAGAGGCAGAAAACAGCATATCTGTTACCACAGTTTGGCAACGCCGATCAGACTCCGGTTTTTTTCGACATGCCGAGGAATTCTACAATTGATGACAAAGGGGCGTGAAGTGTAAGAGTAAAAACAACTGGAAATGAAAAACTACGATGCACGGCGATGTTGTCAATAACAGCAGATGGCAGAAAATTACCCCCATATGTAATTTTCAAAAGTAAAACTTTGCAGAAGGGGAAGTTCCCTCGTGGTGTACATGTGCGTGTACAAAATAAGGTATGGATGGACGAAGTATTAATGAAGGACTGGGTGAAGTGCGTGTGGAACAATCGGCCAGGAGCACTGCTGAAACAGACTGCAATGCTAGTTTTAGACAGTTTCCGTGGCCATCTGGTGCATCCAGTCAAAACAGCGATTGAAGAAGGGAAAACTGAACTCGTCATAATTCCAGGCGGTCTCACATCAGTTCTGATGCCGTTGGACGTCACAATTAACAAGCCTTTTAAGGACCGCTTGCGCCGCTTGTACGGAGAATGGATCGCCAGCGCCGATCGGGAACTCACGCCGACAGGAAAAGTGAAACGTCCGTCGCCGGAACAAGTATGCGAGTGGATAGCTACGAGTTGGTCCCGCATCTCCAGCGAGATGATTGTGAAAAGTTTTAGGAAGACTGGGATATCAAATGCCCTAACGGGACGGAGGACGAAGACCTGTGGCAGAGTGATGGCAACAATGACGACCATTCCAGCTACGGCCATGACGGAGTTGACACTGACAGTTCTGATTCATCAGATAACGACGACGATTTGTAAATTATGGTAAACTTGACTCTTTTCCGCATATAAATATTTTTTCCTTTCTTTGTTTAATATATGCACAGTAGAATTGGCAAGAAAAATTCGTTTAGGCTAAAATTTTGAATTTTTTTCAGCACAAATTTTTTTTTATCAGTTATAGGTCGCACCCCTAGTTTTTAAGGAAAATTTTTCAATAAAATGTGCGACCTATATGCGATAAAATACGGTATGTTTTTAGTTGGAGAGGTCAGTAAGTGAGATAACGTGATCAGATTTCAGTTGTATTTCAATTTTACAGAAAAGACTACAAAAAGATTTAAAATGAAGGAAAACATGCAAGGGCAATGTCTCTAACACAATGTGGTGGTACTCGCACCCACTTTACCTCAAAAGTTACACAGTCTCTATACATCTCACCACGGCATCACGTGCGGTAAAGTGAGATCTCTCTTCTCAGGGTTCACTAGTATGTTCGAAGGCGTGCAAGCACGTCGTTAAATAAAATAGTTAAATTTTAGGAGGATGGCATATTATAGTGTAGAAATTATTCAGACATTACAGAGTAATTAAACAAAAACGCTCCACCGGTGGGCTACTCCTATAAATGGGTTGCTGCAGCTAGACCATTTTTAGAGTTACTTGATACTGAAAGAGTTCCATCGGGCCCGCACACATCACGCCCAAACGCCTTCCGAATTCGCACAAAGAAAAATATTAAGCCATTTAAAACTGAATCTACTGCAATTAATTAGCGGCTAACGTCGATAAAGGTAAAACAGAATGAAAGTTTAACTATGGCATCTCAAAGAAGCTAGTTATCTACCGCGTGTACTACTCAACTACGTGGGTGGGTCGGCGAACTTACGACCATCGGCGAACTTACGACCACGGTCCTGACACGTCTTCATCGTGCAGCAGATCAAGAAAGACTGGGCGGAGTCCAGGGTACGCGCGGCGGACCAAGGGTGCCATAGTCTCAAAACCAGCGCACACGTCCCTCCTGAAATCTTTTTAATTATAACTAATGACACGGGTTATGTAGAACCCTTAATTTAAATCCTATGACTCGTGGCGCTGAATACTTGATACATAAATTCTCACTTTACGTTAATTTTTATAGGTTAGTCAAAAATTGAAGAAACAATAAAAGGGACAGTTGGCGGAGTAATACATTTGCGGCCATCGTCGGAAACCTAGTGACGTACAGGCGCCAGCCTGTCGCATGCCTGTTGCAATCCACAAGCCCTGACTGACATGAAAAGTGAGAATATTAAATATGCCTTTTGGCTCACATATTACAACAAAAAGTTACTAAGATAAAGTTCCTGAAATTTAAAGCTGGACAAAATTGACTTGATTGAAATAGTTAAAATTATCAATTATTGAGTTTTAGCTATCACTAGCCCTAGGTAGCCCACCGCAATAAATACAATTAATTAGTTACAAAAATTTTACATCAAAATATGGCTTCCTTCTTCAGGATGGCATTCAGTAGCCTCGTAGGACTAAAGTACATCCACAGATCTTGATGTTAGCAAAGATTATTATAATTAATAATTAACAAATTAAATTTATTCAAAATCAAATGATGGGACTTTGGCGAACAAACCATGCACTTGCACTCTGCAAGCTGGGCAGGCTCACCGCTCTGACCGAGCAACTTATGAAATGTGGGGCTTCACTTCACAATTGCACATGATTTTATATTGTCAAAAAAATATATATACATAAGTGGTAGCTGCCTTAGTGAGTTGATGGCTCTTACGCATGGGCTGGCATTATGGTCGGTGTTAGACTAACTCTGGGGTCACATAGACAACACTTAAGATGGAAAAGAAAAAGAAGAAATCACATGGCTGATGAGGCCAGTTACTCTACAACCCCCCACGAAAATTTGCTTAAAACGAAGCTTAACAAATTTTACTCAGCCTCGAAACTGGCTCAAAACTCAATTAACACGCCGACCAGTGCCAGACCACTTGTGGAGCGCTGCACCTCGTCCTGTATGGGCCGGTCCATCTGGGATAAATACCAGGGAACAAACCTTATCAAAATCTACACGTAACTTGCCGTCAACAAACTATCGGCACTCAAACAGCTGGAAAGATAACAATAACAAACTAACGGCTCCCTTGTACTCTCCACGTTGCCAATCCAAATTACTAAGGCTATGATTTGAGCGTGGAGCGACTGTCATAGCACAAAATTTACATAAAAAACATACTTAAATAACTTTTAACATTAGTAAACATTACATCACTTACATTACAACTCAACCTCGCAGCTCATGGCACCTGCAAACGACGGCTAACTGGGGCATAACTGAATAAAACTAGTCATCAAACAGTGACTCAAAAACATTCAAAACTTACAAATTACAATGAAACATTACCCAAGCACAAAAAAACCTCAAACAGTACTCATTAAAACACCAAGGTCAGTCATCAATGATCAGTTGCAATGATATTACCCTACCTTAAGTGCACTCGATGCACACAAACATCCACCTACATATTACCCTGAACAAGTATAAAAAAAACCCTTACAAGCAAATATCACTCAAATTACAATGGAAAACGACAGCACGCACCTCACTTACACACGACCACCTCAGAAAAAAATGTCGCATCAAAAACATGACAATTACAATGCTTTAAATGGTCTCAGAAGATAGGAATTATAAATGCCCTTCACACCTCCTTCCTGCGGTACGTAGCCTAGCTGCCAAGAGTTTGGACCAGCCTCTTTCAGAATGACAAATGGACCATTGAAAAGAAGAAAAAGTTTCTTAGTTTCCCTGTTTTGAAATTGACTACGATCTGCAACTCTTAGAAGAACCTTGTCACCCACAAGGAAATTATTATGCACAACACCCTGGCGGTTGCCTTGACGCCGGCCGCAGGGCCAGCGTATGGGTTAAGCCCATAACGGCGCAAGTGTGTCCTTTTCTACCCACCCAAAAGCATTCTCAAACTCTCCCATAATTGTTCCGCAACCCCCCAGTGTGTATGCATGCCAAATCATTCAGTGCAAAGTGTATTGTGTATCAAACAGCAGTGTACAGTGTGTGCCGAAGGCCATCAAGGGTTACCATGTTCGCTATGTTTACTTTCATGTTTTCAGCAGACATTTAGAAATGCATCATTCAATATCAGCAAAATATGTAACACAATTTATTATGTAATTTAGTGTGTGCCATTTTTGTAAGATATTACTAATATTAATATTTCACACGCACGAGGTACCGGAAGTGTGTAAACCCCGTAGCGAGGCAAGGAGCCCCTAGCGGCCGCCAGCCCCTCGCTGCTTAAGGAGGTACACCTTCTGGTGTCGTAGACTCACTTCTCGTACACCAGCTCCACACTATCACTCACCAACCACGTGCGATATACCAGCCGGTCGTAGTCACTATGCAAAGTTCACTATCACGTGCACTATCGTGTGCTTTAGGGTTATTGTTACTGCAAGGGACGCATCACTACGTTTACCTCGCTGCGTGCGTAATTCAGACATTATTTTGGCACTGTGTACCGTAAGCGTAATAAATAATCTGTAAGTGAAATACTGTTTACATCATTTCTAGACACCTAATACTGCCAGTATAAGCAACGTAAGTTATCAGGCGTACTGGGGGCCAACATCCAGTAAGTGTGTAGTTCCGGTACAGTCAGTGTCATATGTGTTAATCAATTCACGTGCTTTCACCACTCAATCACGCACATCAACACGCTGCGCGTTAAGTGGCTTTCAATCACTCATCGCGTCCCTCACATCAACGCGTCGGGTGGGATACCGAACACACCGAACAAACCACACCCTGAGGCCTAAGAGTCTCGAAGTGCAGTACCTGGGGAGTATTGCTGGCGCCCTTCAATCACATCAACAGCGTAGTTCGCTATCCCGATCCCACCCGAGGTAGGCGTTAGCCTCTTCGTTCAGCCTCCACTTCTGTCTTGGACCTTACTGCGGCCAACTTCTCCTCCTGTGTCAACAACTCTTCCGGCGGGAATTCCAAACTTGCTGCAAGTGCATCACGCACAACACTTTCAGTGACTAACTCGGATGGAGAAAAACCTGTGCCACTATGAATATGAAGATTGAGGAAATTGTTAAGAAGGGGAACTGCATCTGCCCAATCACTGTGTCTCTTATGGCAATAAGTGCGAAGAAGACGACCAATCTCACGCATAAACCTCTCCACTGGATTGCTCTGTGGGTGCCTAATGGAAGTATAGATGACATCAATGCCTAACCACAACAACTCCCATCTCCACACATCAGCTGTAAATTGTGTCCCTTGATCACTGAGGATCCTCTCAGGCCTACCATACTGCGGAAAATACTCCTCTAGCAACTTATTGACACACACGACTGCAGTAGCCTTCTTGATGGGGTAACAGATGACAAACTTAGTGAAAACGTCCAGAACGACAAAAATATACTTAACTCCGTCCCTGGAACTAGGCAACGGGCCATACTGATCCACACTTAGGAGCTCCCTAGGTCTCTCAGGAATAATAGCGTGCCAGGGCCCCTCCCAGCACCTACAGTAGAACCTCTATTATCCGCGATAATGCAGGGGACAAGACAGTCGGATAACCGAATTTCACGGTTGATAGAGTCATTAGTTTATCTTATCTGGTGCCATTACTCAGACGTGGTTATTATCAACGGGAGTTGTTGCTATCTTATCTGCTACCACGTAGCAGTCTCTGCAATTATCTGACTGCTGCACGTCAGACGTATGCCCTGAAACACAACTTTATTGAAAAAAAAAATTTAACATACAATATATTGTACTGTATTTGTCGCCATTAAATACGACCCCACACATGAAACAAGTCATGATTTTAGAAGGTACAAAACCTTGGGGGGGAAAATATTCATCCCTAGCCGAAATAAAACTTTTATCCTTTAGAAAAAGAATTTAGTTGAAGGGAATAATGTAAGTGGTTTTATGGGGCGCATAGACACCGGAATAATTCGCAATGTACGGCGGCGGACAAAGCAAGCAGCAGCTGCTGCTCATCGTGTGCTAGGCCTACTTGGCAACGCTGGACAGAGCCAGCAGCTTCACCTTGCAAGGTCATCGCATGCCTGCAAGCTGTTTCTGCCGCCCGGCCAGCCGCTAGCTACTCAGCCACCTCTGGTAAATATAGCGCTCAATTGAAAAAAATAAATTATTTATGCCGCTTTTACACATGCGCGCAAAGAAGAAAATACGTAAATGTAA
>PNEQ01011591.1:0-11802 GCA_003012365.1 Medauroidea extradentata | reverse complement strand
ACATTAGGTTCTGATACCATTTTGTGGAGAGGAAAAGTTCCCTAGGGTTAATTTACTTCCCAATTGGACAATTAGGCCAGTTTATAATGTTATTTGATATGTTAGTAATGTTGGTATGATGTATTGGTAATGTTGGTACTGGGTAGTGAGCAAAGGTTGGCAGACGTGGGGCATCGACAGAACAACAGTGGTGATGTAAATGGATACTTGGTAGTAATAAAAGATTTTCTTACAAGTCTACTTGTTATTAATTAATGACTACCACATACAACATGGCGCAGTCGAGTGGAAATTGTAGGCACTAATTGTTTCCTAGCATATCAGAAAAGAACAAAGGACGCGACGTGATAGAAGCAAATACGGTACAGTGACTAGAGGACAATGGCATCAGCGGGATTATTGTTGCCGCCACCGGGGCCAGTGGATATTAATGGCCCAAATTCTGCTGAAAACTGGGAAATGTTTTCCCAAAAATTTCAATTGCACTTAACGGCAACGGGCCAAGCTTCAGCGAAAGATGAAGTGAAGTGTGCATTGCTATCGAGTTTTATTGGTGAAGACGTTTTACGTACCTTTAACACATTCAAGTTTGGTAGTGATAAAAGTTCTAGTAATTATGCTGATGTTGTTGCGGCATTAAAAAATTACTGTTCTCCAAAAAAGAACACAACTTATGAACGTTTCAAATTGGCCCAACGGAAATGGGAAGAAGGGGAGAAGTTTGATAACTTTTTAACTGCGTTAAGAACTTTAGCGCGCCATTGTGATTATGGAGATCAAGAAGAAATCATCAGGGATCACGTAATTCAAGGATGCTAAGATTGAGCTTTACAAGAAGTTCTGTTGAGGTTAGAGGACACTTCATTGGGGAAAGTAGCTCATCACTGCCGGGTGGTTGAAGCAAGTGTGATGCAGGCGCAGCAGATAAATGCAGCATCATCGACCAGTCACGGGCAACAAGAATTAAGTGTGGATGCAGTGAAGTCAAAAGCTGGAAAATACAGGTCAGACAGTCAAGTTCAAATAAATAAATCAACACATCATGGTAAGCAGTTTAGTGGAAGCCACAAAGACGGTAACCTACTATGTACACGTTGTAATACTAAACATAAATGAAGTGAGTGTCCGGCTTGGGGGAAAAAGTGCAGCAAGTGCGGTATTTTAAATCATTTTGCTTCCAGCTGTAAAACAAAGCAGGTTAGGTCAGTGCAAGTGAATGAAGTTAGTGACAGTGATTGTTTTGAGATACATCATTTAAGGGTTGTTTCCTCACTACAAACCTCCAGCCAGGTCCAGATTGATCAGCGGCAATGGAATGAAACTCTTCTCATTGAAGACAAGGCAGCCATTCTTAAATTAGATACTGGGTCTGAGGTAAATGTAATGTCGTGGGCAGTCTCTAAGAAAGTAGACAAGCAGTTCAAGGTAAGGCAAACCAATGCAAGGTTAGAACCATATGGTGGTGGAAAACAAATTCAACCAGTGGGAATAGTTACCTTACATTGTACAGTAGGTAAAAGGGAAGCCTATCTGGACTTCTACCTAGTTGATTGCAAATCAGAACCTTTGTTGGGTCTTTCAGGATGTAGGGAGCTTGGGTATGTGCAAGGGGTACATTGTGTGTCTAAGAATGAAGCAAAGGACCTGATCAAAACCAATTCTGATCTGTTTTCAGGTCTAGGTTCTTTTCCCAGGGAGATCAATATCACAGTTGAACCCAATGCACCCAGGTTTCAACATCCTCCAAGGAGAATTGCCAAGTCAAGATTAGGGCCTTTGAAAAAAGAACTAGATAGGTTAAAAAACCTAGGTGTGATTGTTGAGGTAACAGACCCTAACCCTGAAGGCTTCATCAGTAACATAGTTATTGTAGATAAACCTAATGGTAGTGTACGAATATGTTTAGATCCGGTAGATCTTAACAAGGTCATTTTCAAGAAACGGTGTACAATTAGAAAGTTGCAGGATATTCAGGATAAGCTAGACAAGAAAAGGTATTATTCAGTTTTTGATTTTAAGGAAGGATTTTCTCAAATCAGACTTAGTAATGATGCCATGAACTATGTTATGTTCTCCACTCCGTATGGTATATATAAATACACACGAATGCCCTATGGTTTAGCTCCGGCACCTGAAGTTTTTCAGGAGGAAGTTGACAAAAATTTTGGTAATATCCCTAATTGTATAGCTTACATAGATGATATCATTTGTTATGGGGAGACGGAGGAGGAACATAATATAGCTGTACAAGCAGTGTTGGACAAAGCCAGGGAAATAGGGGTTAAGTTTAACCCTCACAAAGTTCAGTACAAACAGGCAGAAGTCAAGTATGTAGGACATATTTTCTCAGTTCAGGGAATGAGTATCAATCTGGAGAGGACCAGGGCTTTGATGGAAATTAAACCACCCAAAAATCTTAAAAAGTTGCAAAGCATTCTAGGAATGTTCAATTATGTTACCTTTCATAAAAGATATGTCCCAAATTAAACAAGCATTGCAAACCCTCAGAAGGTCAGATGTCACGTGGCAGTAGCTACCCTGTCATGAGATGGCCCTAAGTCAGTTAAAAGAGGCGGTGGCTAGTGCACCTTGCTTAAAAAGTTTTGACCCAACCATACCCATCATCTTGCAGTGTGATGCATCCCAGACAGGTCTAGGGGCACCCAGTGGCTTTTGCATCACGAAAGTTAACTGAAACTGAATGTAACTGGGCACAAATCGAGAAAGAGATGTTGTCAATAGTTTTTGGTGTAACAAAATTCCATGAGTGAATGATTGGGTATAGTATCAGAGTAGTCACAGACCACAAACCCTTGGTTGCCCCGATGAACAAACCAGTTGGCAAGATGGGTTCCACACCTTACACGACTTAGGCTAAAAATTCTGTCATATGACCTATCAGTGTCGTATTTACCAGGCAAAGAAATGTATGTTGCTGACTTATTGTCTCGTTCATACATAGCTGACGATGTCCAAGATGATTTAGAGATGTCACAAATGGTACATAGTGTATCAAAAAATTTGGCAATCACTCCATCCAGAAGAGTGCAGTTTGAGAGAGAAACTAATAAAGACCCACAACTTCAAAAGTTAAAGACATGTTGTGTTACAGGATTGCCAGAACACAAACAGGTGATTGATTCTATAGTTAGTCCTTTTTGGCAAATACGTAACGAGATATTCGTGGAAGAAAATTTGCTGTTTTTCAACGATAGAATAATTGTTCCCACAAAGTTGTGACCAGAAATTATTAGATTGGTACATGAGGGACGAATTAATCGTAATTGTTACGAATTATTGACGTCGATTACGCCTTTACAAATGGTAGGTCAGAAATTACGATTTTCTGTCGTCGTCTGTCGAAACAAGCTTCGGCTGCCATCGGCAATTTTCGGGCTCGGTCGTGTCATGTGAACGTACAACAACTTTCGCAAGTTATCACGTGTTTCAAATATAACTGTAGACCGTAACAGTACATCTCTAGGCACACTTTTTACTGCGCACTTAGAACACTATAATTCCAGTACATTGGTCCGATAATTAGGTTGGTGATGCTGCAGCAGTGCAAATTCCGCTTCCCACTATTTGGTACTTGTTTACGTCGCTCGATAACGTGAGTTTCGCTGTTTACGGTTTTTTAAAGAAATGCATGTTTTGTTCCATGAAATATGCGTGCCTATGATGCATTAATACAAAATAGTGTTGTGGGTATGTTGTGGAGATAGTTTTACGTGTGTTATAGTAATGAAACAGTTTCTAGTGCACTGTGAAAGTGTTGACAGCAGTAGTAGTAAGGATGAGGTTATAAACACAAAGAAACCTGAAATTGTGCAAAAATTTCAAGAGGAATATTCAAGAGAATGGCCATGTTTACTGCGTTCCTCAAAGTCTTTGCCACACGTTTTTTGTTCTACGTGTGGACGGGATTTTTCCATTGCACATGGCGGGAGAGATGATTGCCGGAAACACGTAAGTAGCACTGTTCACAAAGATGTTGTGAACCTGAGAAATTCAAACAAGAATGTAACTGCATTTTTCGCCAATTCCAACGAGGGAAATTCTGTGACAAATGCCGAATTGTTATTTACAACTTTTCTAGTGGAACACAATCTACCGTAAGCATGCAATGACCATACTGGTAAGTTGTTCAAAAGAATGTTATTCTAAAACAGCTTCCACATACAGCTGTGCTAGAACGAAAACGGGTTCGCTTATTAGAAGTTTAGCCACTTTAACAGACGAGAAGATAACATAAATTATGAGATCTCAGCCTTTCTCCATAACAACAGATTGTAGCAATGATGTTAATGACACAAAACTGTACCCCATAGTTGTGTCGTACTTCGACACGGAATTAGGTCAGATAGCAACCAGTATATTGACTGTTCAGGAATCACGAGACAATACAGGTAAAGGTATTTTCTAACTTTATATGGTGAGCTGCAGAAGAGAAATATCAAATGGGAAAATTGTGTAGGATTCTCGTGTAAAAATGCTAGTACTATTACTGGTTCTTTTAAAGGAGTTAGTTAATTTCTTCACAAAGTAAATCTAAAAATACATGTACTCTTCTGGTGCATTTAGCTGCTCAGAGAGGCTGCAATGGATTAGAAAATGTTAGAGTTGAACAGTTTTTAATAGATATGTACTATTTCTTGCAAAAGAGTTCAAAAAGGCAAAATACTTTGAAGCTTTGTCAAAAGGTGTTTGGGGAAAATCCTCACAAAATATGAAAGTACGTTTCAACTTGGTGGCTATCACTGCTTCAATGTGTTCATAGAGTACTAGAGCAATGGAATCCTTTGAAGATATTTTTTTGTGAAATGGACCATGATAAATCCAGTTCTAAAATTCAGAAAATCAAAGACCAGTTTGAAAATCCTTTAACTGAACTGTACCTATTGTTCCTCAGTTCTATTCTTCCACTATTTGATAGTCTAAATGTATTCCTACAACAGGAGAAACCTGTTATATATCAGTTGCATTCCATGTTGAATAATTTTTTTCACAGAATATGTTCTTAGATTTGTGAAGCCATCATCAGTTCCAGAGTCTGAAGGAAATTTATTACATGTAAAATTTTCTAGCATTAAGTGCCAGAAAAGTGATGGTGAATTGGTTATTGGAGCCAAAATGAGGGCATACCTGAAGGAAGTTTCTATGAGTGAAAATCAGTTAAAAATGTTTTTTCTGATGTTTGATTATTTTATACTAAAACATGTGAGTACATTGTAAAAAAAAGTGGCCTGCAGGAAACATTTCTAGAGCATGCTGAAGTTGCTGATGTCTTTCAGAGAAGGGACGAAAGTTTTTCTTCTGTTGAATATATTGTGGATCAATTTCCCAAGGTGCTGACAGAGAAAGAAATCAAATCATTAGAAACTGAATTCAGCCATTTTCAGTTTGATTCTTTTTGTTTTGACGCCAGTGATAGGGCTGATACAATAATGGTTTCAAATTTCTAAGATAACAGATGCATCAGGAATTTTGAAGTATCCTTCATTAAGCAAATGGATCATGGCAGTTCTTCTAATTCCACAGAGCAAGCAATTTTCCTTACGAAAGAGTTTTTAGTTTAGTCAGGAAAAATAAGACAGAATTCCGGGCGAACATTAATACCGAACTTATAAGTTCTTTGTTGATCTAAAAAATGCACATGATCTCAAAGAAGAAACAGTGTTACCAATGCACTTTCACCAAGCAGCAACTTCAAGTAGCAAAAAGTGCAACTAGATTTTACAACTCAAAAGTGTGCAGCTTCAACTTCCACCCAGTCTGCTGTAGCCTCAGGCCTTGCAGAGGAAGCAGTAGATGAAGAGGGCCTGCAGTTGGTAAGGAGACTTGTTTAAAACTTAATCTGTTCAGGATGAATATCCTATTTAAAGTTTTCTGTGCATGCTTAACATTTTTATTGTTCAGTTACCCCACTGTAATTTCCCGCGACACGTATCCAGCGGTTATACCCTCTTGCCAAATGCTATTACTAATTGTTCTTTATGAAAGTTGGCATCTCTGGCACCTGACTTCTCATTATTTCTGAGTCTATACACAAAGCATCTTTCCCAATCTTGTACAACAAAGGACATTTTGTTACAAGCTTTGTAAACAAATGTTGGAAATAGCATTTCCAATAATTTCGAAACTTCATTACTGTCACTTCTTTTATGCCTTTACTGCATGCAGCTTTTGCTCCAAACCCAATATCAATATTTTGAAGGGTCTTGAGAGAAGAAAGTTCACAAATGTCTAAACTTGCTAACCGAGAGCTAGATTTTATACCATCAACACAGATTTCTGTACAAATTGGGTCGCTATTCCTTTTAATAAAAGGCAGAAAAGCTCCTCATACAAGAATGGTAGCATAGGTGTGCTTGTCTGAAATTCCGTCAAAAACGGTTCCAGCTGCAATGATGCAGACAACAAAAATTCCAGTTGGGCTGGCATCATATCATTTGCTAAGGCTTCCTTTACTTTGTTGAAGTTCTCTGAATTTGGTGGTTTCTGTTTCACAGTCTTCACATGCTTCTTAAGGTGTGGCAACATTTCTATGGCCCATGTCAGCACTTTTGAATTCTCCCCCCACCTTACCTGACAGAATTTCAACGCAAATACTGAAGATCCTGTTATCTGCGAGTACTCAGCTCACCTTTATGGAAAATCTTTGAAGAGGTAGAAAAGGGAACGAAGAAAACTATGGATATTCCATTCTGTTTTAAAGTGAGCTGTCTGGTATGCTTCTTGGACAATATGTAAGGAACATGTTCCAACATCAAATATTGCCTGGCCATCGTCTTCACCTTACAAAATGTCCTGAATATCTCTCAAGAATTTTAGGCTGATGTTTGGCCCATCGATAGATATTTGCAAAATGTTATTCAGAGGTATTCTCAGATCAACCAGAACACTCCTAAACTTGTCAACCAAATCTTTTGCAGTAGCTCGTTCAAGGAAAGCTGAAGTCAGGTATCTAGTCGAGACAGTGCTAGTTTCGTTATGCCAAAATCTCACCACAAAATCCATTTGGCCTTTTTGCGAAACTTTGTTCAAACTCTCATTAAAGGAAATAGCAAAAAACTGACACAATAAAACTTCATCTGCAAGGTTGCCTTTAAAGAAAGGACCTAGGCCATATGTAACCACATGAGACAGCTTATCCTTCTGCATTTGAAACTTCTGGGCTACTATACTGTCAGGGAACATGAGTGGAAAGAGATCGCTACTTGCACCACCACCTCTAGAAGAAGAATGACTCATTACTTTGTGAATAGCCCAAATAATTTCTGATTTAGTGACCTCCTCTCTTTGAAGAAACTGTTGTAGGCCTAAGCTACTTCCAGATGGCACTGCAGATGTAGATGTCGAAGGTGCAGTTATTTCAAGCAACGTTTCTTTTTCAAAATTCGGAACTGCAGCATCAACTGAAGCGGGAAGCATTCCTGGTTCGTTACACTTCTGGTCGGAAAGGCGTGTTCCAGGCTCCGAAATCACAACATTCTGAAGCACAGATTTTTCTTCTTTTGTTCGCGGAAAATTTATCATCGTTTGTTTTTTATTGGAAAGTTCGCTAATTAATTTATCATGACGTTTTCCCCCCTCACGAACTTTGATGCTGTTAACACCGCTGTGCAAAATGTCAAATTCGGTGCGACATACACAACAAATTGCACAATGTTTATCACTCTCGGAACGAAACCATATTTTCCACTGCTCTGGGAATGGCGAAGAGTACCAACTGTCATGAAATCTACACTTTCTGTGCATTATAAGTAGCTGATTGACACTCTTAGAAACATAGCTTAAACATAAACGGTAGGCCTACATCATAAGTATACGAACAAGTATCGAACCTATTCAGTTGAAAAATCTTCACAAAATGTGCAGCTGTATTTCGTTGCTAATACTATTAACACCACATCACATAAATATTTACGAAATAACGTCTTCATTTAACATTCCCAACTTATCAACACAAACAACTTCCTGCGTGCAAAACCGTACATAAATACTAATAAAACCGACCGGTGACCAATATCGAAAAGAAAGCTTACGCGAATCGATATCTCGACTCTGTGCTTTTCTTAGCAGAGCTATCTGCCGGGAACACTAACAACTAACACGATGAAAACACAACAAGACCCTGGCTGCCGTTTCGCTAATGCTTGTCACTTACCATACTTGCTTATGTGCATAACAACTCCGTTTTACATTACTGAACTCTTAAATAAAAACAAATCTTACCACCTTAAATTTCAAATACATAATAACTCCCAATATAATAAACTATCCCATGCATTAATGAACATACAGATTTTTTAATGCAGCTTTCGTGACTATTGCTTCAAATTCATGACTTTTTCGTGACGTTCGTGACTACCACCTCGAAATCGGACTTTCGGGACTTTTGTGACCGGTAGACACCCTGAAGGGCCAGCATGTTTTCACGAGCACCACTCTGTTTCAGTGCCTACGTGCACATCAGCAGATCTAGATTATGGTAATTGGTCAAGTGTCTTTGGCACAGTCAAATGGAAAACTAGTCTACACAATCAGAACAATGTTAATTGCGACACCATATGCCTGTGATTCGCAAACAGAACTCTAAGATGCTGGGAGTTAAAATATCCAATCAGTGGCCACGAAGCAGAGCCTATTATTACCCACTGTGCATCATGAAGAGGCGGGTAATGCGGGGGGAGGGGAGGAAGACCCTTCACCCCGCAAGCAATGCTGGTAGTGTGGGGGGGAAGAGGAAGACAGGAGTTAGGATGTACCCGAAGCAAGATTATGGTAACATAAGTAGTCATTGCAAGCATCTAGAACGAACACCTGCCCTGAGATGAATGGCATGCATGAATGGCAGGGAGGGCAAAGGAGGAGGGAGAACAAATGTGCTGCGATCTATCGCACACTCTACAACTATACGGCTCTTGGGGAAACAATGCAGCATGAGCGGATAAATTTAGAATAGCGTCAGACTCTCCTCTTATCTTAAATGTTCATACATTCACAAAGTATTAAATAGCATTTAATTGTGAATTGTTTAATCACAATAGCTCAAAATACAGTGGAAGTCCGCTACTACGAGTACGGGATGTTACGAGACGTTCGTAATTACGAGTGTTTTGTAATGCACAGTCAGTTTGTGTATGCAGTTTATTGTATAAATGTTGGGTATTTACGAGTGGTATCGTCATGAGCACTTTCGTAGATATGAGAGATTGACGAGCAACAATCATCAATATACCGCACAAAGTGATTTTTTTAAAATTATAAATAAACAAAGCGCACGTGATAATCATCGTTCATCTGCTTTAGCGTGGCAGGGCGAACGTGAGATACGGCAATGGTGGGATTGCAGTTGCACCTGGCAACACTGCCGTGACTTGCTCGACCTCAATTGTTATGGACGTCATCTTGGCACAGCACAAAAGCGAAAGTGGCCCGTGGAATGAGTACACAGCATTGCTTGCGTGCATCTTGGTTTTATTGCGATAAGGAACGGCATTGCAGAATCAGTTTCAAACTCACTATCATTTTTTTATTGTGTATGTTATGCTGCAAGAAGTTTAAAAGTTACGTTTACGTAACTTAACCTGCTAGAGTTGTTTGTAGAACACGTTAGATTTGTCCGATCACGGCAACGCATCAAAAGCAAACTTCAATTGGTTCACTTTTTGAACGCCTGGAGTTGAAGTTTTACACTACCCAGCGTAACCCGAGTAAGTTCATAAACTTCTGGTGTCGTGTTTTTATACGTTACGTGTTATGATTTCTTAACTATCGGTTTTCATTTTAGCAAAATTTATATTGGAATGGATAAATAAAATGTACTCTTCTAAAAACCATTATTGTCTGTTTGAAAACTTCACAACGTGGGTAATATGGAATAGCAGCGCGTCATTTGTTAGTCCAATCAAAATATCTTATTGGTTCTTAAATTTAAGGATGCGCTAAAAGAATTCTTATGTAGTATATGTTTGTATAGTGTTGATGAATTTTATACTTTGGACTTTTGTAACATGTGAACAATTTTTTTATAACTTGTTTTGACATATTGTTGTACACTAAATAGTGTTTTACCGACAAATAAAAAAACAATCAGTCAAGCAAGCAGCGTTGTTTGTTTCAGCCAATCACAAGTGAGCTGGCAGTGCTGTTCGTTTTAGTTGCCGCCTCGCTAGATTTCCATTTTTGTTTTGTTTACATTACGTTCTGCTGTGCTGTAACAAGTGAAAATGGTAACAAAAAGCTAATGGAGTTCATGAAATAAACAAAATTATTTAATGTTACGCCTAATAAACACATGCCTATCGTTTTTGGCAGTCTTGTTTTATAATAATAGAGATACTAGCCAAGGTAAACTGCACTGTTATTATTCCTATTTCACATACGTCAAGAACCTAGAAAATTGCATATTTATATAACATTTCGGTTCTTATGACAACTTGTAAGTACGACAATTTTTTGTGCTGCTACGAACTCTCGTAGTAACGGGATTTCACTGTTATTATGTTATGTGATAAAAAAATTAAGTATCTATTTCTTGTTATGACGCAAAAGAAATTTCCATACATTTACACAAAGCTTTTTTTTATTTTTGGAATGTTCTATTTGTGTCTGAAGATGTAGACCTTAATGAAGGTTTCCTGTTTATTTTCCCTGTGAATATTTATAGGTCCTTTCTAATTTGCCAGTGCTTTAATATTGTTATTTGGCAAATGTTTTGTCGTAATTTTGGATGTGCCTCGTCATATGTAAGTTGCGTCCACATAAACTCATTATTATTTGTATTGATAAATAATTACATTGGTCTAAATAAAACATATTTTAATGTAACTATCATGATGAGTTGTATAAATTAATTTAAAAGAATTCTGAACTACCTTTTATATTAAATAATATTAAGCATAGTAATTTGATATGTGTGCACATTACAGCCTGCCCATTTTCTGATATATTTATCCAGGTGTTAACATTCGTTGTTTATTCTGTTTTCATTTTTAATTTTCAGCTTTTAATTCTGATTTAATAGTTTTTTTAACGTGTATTCTCTTCAAAAGTTATACTAGGATTGTTTACACATTCTTCAGATTTATTAATAAATTTCACTTGATATTGTTAATTATTTTCCATCTCAGTTTCATGTATTAAAATGTCTAAATACTGTTGCAATGGTTTTACATTTTCATTCTATTAATTAATATTTATTGACTGAATTACTTTTTGGTCAAAACAAATACACTAATTATATTTGCGACCAAGCACTTCTGTAGCTGTTTAGATTTTGGTCTTCAGTATTTATTTCTATAATTGATATTTTGGGCTGCTACATTTATTTTGAACCTGACAACATTAATTAAATACTGTGAGTCACAGTTTATTTGTTAACGTCAGTTGCTAATTTTGTCTGGGTTACGTTGTAGGGTCATCAAAATTATTTAATGGAACTAACCATGTACCATTTATTGAATAGGATCTTCTGCTTAAATATTTTTTTTTAATGTTAGTTAAGAGTTTGTTTTAATTTATTTATTCCACGTTTTTATTTAAAAGAGTAAATATTTTTTTTTTGCGGCAGTTATGTTGCTTCATGGTAGCACATGCATTTCCTTCAACAGGTTGACATGTCCAACCAGGTTAGCTATGGTATATCAGAGTGAAGAGAGGCCAGTGGGTAGCACATACATTTCCTTCAACAGGTTGACATGTCCAACCAGGTTAGCTATGGTATATCAGAGTGAAGAGAGGCCAGTGGGTAGCACATACATTTCCTTCAACAGGTTGACATGTCCAACCAGGTTA
>PNEQ01011590.1:0-11801 GCA_003012365.1 Medauroidea extradentata | reverse complement strand
GTTTCTGTGAATACAAACCTGGTAACATCAATATACGTTTCTGTGAATACAAACCTGGTAACATCAATATACGTTTCTGTGAATACAAACCTAGTAACATCAATATAAGTTTCTGTGAATACAAGCCTGGTAACATCAATATACGTTTCTGTGAATACAATCCTGGTAACATCAATATACGTTTCTGTGAATACAAACCTGGTAACATCAATATAAGTTTCTGTGAATACAAACCTGGTAACATCAAAAAGTTTCTGTGAATACAAACCTGGTAACATCAACATACGTTTCTGTGAATACAAACCTGGTAACATCAATATACGTTTCTGTGTCACCTGAAAACTTAAAAGAACGCTACGTTTGATGAATAGTAAACAATTTTACAATACGTACTTTTTCAACACTGTGCTCACTTTATCCTGGAGAACGTATAACGAACAGTGTGTTAGATGTGGAAAAACTCAACTCCTACTGCCTGACACATTTGACATTTTTGAACTTTTGCACATTCTTCTTAGTAAAAAAATTCTTTCCACTACAAACAAGGTGTCGTAATTTTAAATAAATTGTTTTTAATCACACGAAAATCATTTTTAAACATATAAGAACAGTTGACATACAGAAATACGGCTGTGTAGTATATTCACAAATACGATTTTTAAAATCTTGAAATAATTACTTGTGTGATAAAAATAATTGGAAACTCGTAGCATAAAAAAATTGTAAATTGTACAGAAATTATAATGCATACGTTAAGAACCCATTCGTTTACAAACGTCCCCAACCTTACAAACAAAATGGATATCACGTAAAAAATTTTAACTTCCTCTTATACCTAACTCTTAAATTTTTATTAGTTTCGTAACACTTTGAAAGAGTCTGAAAGTAATTGCAACAAGGTAAATGCATTATAAATATGCTGCTCTAAATGAACGTCAACATTTACTAACGTATTAACGAACACAATAACTTTTCTTTTAAAATGTTGTATAGCGTCAGAAAATTAATCCCGATAAGCACTCGTAATTACTGTTTAATACACTGGCCAACACAAATTGTCAGAATTATGCTACCACAGACGACAGAGACAGACCCTACCAATTATAAAATGTCGACATGCCAACAGCAGTTCAAATTTCTTACCCAGGAAAGAGCCTTCTACGTGCTGGTGACGCTTCGGGTCTTGTAAATTACTGACCACGAATTCCACATTTTTGCTACACGTTATACGCGAACTAGTATACTCAAAATTTTGTGTCAAGTGGCTACGCATCACTTTACGCACATATTTAATTATTAATGATAACACACACTTGTGAACGTACAAGTTTTGGATTTTGCGTAACCGATTTTGAGTAACATTGAACTTCTTAACGTTGCAGCGATTTTTGAGTCAGACCAGTAGTAAATGTGCAAAACCTCTAACCCGTAATTAACCTAATACTGTTCCTAGCACAGCTGTGCATTATTTTGCAAGTTTTAATTTTTTGCGAAATTTTGTCACTTAAATTTAAAGCAAAGAATCGGCTCAAAATTAATATATTTTGCTGCGGAAAATTCAAAGAGCCTGATTTTCATTCATCATTATTTCACGTTAGATTTTTCCATAGACTGTTTAACATCAAATAAGTTTTCAAGGTTCTGCTTAATTTTCATTTTCAGTAACTTACTGTACGGCCTCCATTTGTCAATATTGTTAGGTCGTAAATTTTTGAAATTTATTTTAGTCTCTGTTCGGGTTTTGGAAAGACATTGACTCTGCTGTGGGAAGGCAGGGGTCAGGTTATTTCGCAATGAACGCTCGCCTTTGTGCCGGGTTCGCTGACCACTTATGGGAAGTGTCCTGATTACCGCGGGTCAGCCACCTTTTCTAGTAAGATAAACATTTTTTCACCTGGCAACAAGGGGCGTTAGTTGTGAAACTCAGTGCCCGGGTGCCTCTCTATAGTCCTTAATATTACCTATTACATGCGACCCACCATTTTTCGGTATAAATTCTACAATTATTTCCACTTGCGAAATTATTTAGTACTTTTTAGCCCGTTTTAAAAACTTGACACATTATTTTACATTAAATATAATAATAATAATTGCTGTATTATTATTTATTCCGTGACCAAACAAAAAATCTCACGAAAAGAGACAGGAAGGAAAATTGTGAAAAATGTTAGTGCCACACTTGTGCTTAAGAACCATCATACCTGGACGACGAATATTTTACACAGTTCGACTGTTTGCAGAACACTAACATACAACATACGCCAGCAGCAGCGTACCGAAGTTCTCATTTGCCCAGTCAAATAGGAACACACGAACAAGGGGAAATTACGTCGTACACTTAAGCACTTAATTGGAACCCATCATAAATATCTTCATATCTACTAACACTCAGTCTATCATCTACGTACCAGAATTATAGCTGAAGTCAAATGGGAACACGTGAATAATTAAAAAAATTAATTCGGGCACATCAGAACCTAGCAAATAGTAAACTTTACCAGCGATAAATGACCTACTCTAAGCACGACGTCCTGTTTTCAGCTCAATCAGGATGTGTTGCCTACACAATAAAATTTTTTAGTATTTTTATAAAAAAATTCTTTGAAAACTAGTTTAAAAAAATATTTTTTTAACATTACAGCAATATTGTTAACTTCAGAGGACATGCTTGGAAATATTCAAATCTACCTGTGTATATATGTATATATATGTGTATATATATACATAAAGCCATATGTGTATATTTAAAAAAAGACTGTACATTTACAAATAAATTCTTGTACATTTTACAAAATTTACAACAATTGTTCGAAGTGTCACAAATTTTTTTTGGCAACGAGTTTCCAATATTTTTTTTTTGTAAATATTCGAAATATTTTGGAAAATGTGACTGGCCGTCGAATGTTATTTGATTTCACATCAAACATTTTGCTCATAAAATATATATCCCACCAGCCCTACAAGTATTTGGGAAATTTAGACCACTTGAATGACCTGCGACATTTTTGTTGGAGTGCCTAGACTGATAGAAATTCAGAAATTAGTTTACAAGTTTTTTCTCTTAAAAGTATGTTTTCTTACTGTGTACGCATCAGGCGCAAGTAACACAACACCAGGGGGATGCTTGTCGAGGGCACGCCAAGCAGATGCACGCGATAAATCAGCGACGCGTACGACGGGCGATGGCGCGAAGGTCCTAGCTAGGGTAGACCTCATCCAGACCCCAGAGTACCCGCAGGTGGTTGGAGGGGATACTGAGTTATAGGGCCAAATATTAGACTAACAAGGAGCGAGCACGTAAATCACGCACGTCCCGTTGCCGGCGGCAAGCCACCCCGACATGTCAGCGCCCGTAATTATTACACGCCTCGCCTTTATCGTAAACATGAGGCGAGGCTGTCCCGCTGGCCAATACCAACCATCCTTCGCTCGCAGCTAGGCGGAGCTAGGTGTAAATTAGGACAGAGCTTTAGTACACTGTAGGCGCCTGGCACAGGTTCAATCTTCATACCTCTCGACGCACTCTCCGTCGCATTCATAGAAACCCCTAACGAAGAGTAAAAAATTATGACACATGGTAACTCATAAACTACTACTATAGTGTTTCTAATGCCGAGATACCTATTCAGCTCCGAGTATTTGAGTTTTAAATTGCTATTCTTGATTAACGCGTTGAAATACCCATAAAACCTTAAGTGCTCCGAGATACAATTGTAGATATTAGCTGACAGAGGTTTCATGGTGGGTCCAGTCGCATAATCAACTAGTATTGTGTTTCTAACACCGAGCGAGCAATGCAGCTTCAAGTATTTGTTATGCACTGTCTGCTGAATGTCTTGTAGAGAATGCTGTTATTGATAAATGTCTTGAACAGCACATAAAACTTTTAAACGCTCGGTGTTACAATTCGCGACTGGTTTCCTCTAGGTAGACTCATCAGTCCTGGATAATGAACTGAAGCATACTACACATTCTGACAATATGTTATGTCTATCCTAACATTTCTAATCCTCTCACATCCACTGTGCTGGGGACCACGGCAGTATTTTGCGAATGCTGTGTAGCTCTAAAGAGGCTTACCTATCGCATGAACAGTGTTATGGTGTGTAACACATATTCCATTTTTTTCGCACGAAACCGCTACATTTATTTCCTATATGTAATTATATCTGCGACAAACACAAACACTTTCAACTACGTTTCTATAATTTAAAGAATGCAGGGCATTTTTTTCAAAACATGTTTTTAGGCCTTCTCAATATAATTTAAACCTTATTACATTTAAGACAGCCGTTACTCTAAAAATATTACCTGATTCATAAAACACAAAACTAGAATTATTCGTTGTCGTTTACTACAAAGTATTCAGAAACTAAATTGTAAGGTCACCACTTAAATCCACATAGGAAAAAATCTACTACGAAAACACTGCACGCCAGTTTACCGCACCGCGAATATAGGCGAAGCTTTAATTTCGAGCGTGCCAGTTTGACTTTTCGCTCCCATGTCTCCGCGCCCCACACGTGGAAATACAGAGCTTAAATATGAAATAAATAAACAAAGGCAAAAAATTTCTAATACAAAAATATCTTGTAACGGATATTAAAACATGACAAGCAGTGTTCATAACATGAAATTTCAATTTTTTTTCCATTACATTATGTGCATTGTTTTCAATGACTTATAAGAACAAAAAGCAAGAAAACTGTACTACCTCATAACGTGTACAAAAATGACAATATTTCATTCAATTATAATATTACTAGAGGTACGCCAATTTCGCAGATACATTCCAGGTCAGGTTGAACGGCAACAATGTATACTTCATTGTTATGTCTGTGACTTGCTGGCGGCTGTTACGAAACGCCATTGACTGCTGCAAGCCAGTAAATAATAAGGAAATAATGCGTATGACTATCACTTGCTACCCGCGTGTAATGTTATAAGCCAATGAATAATCGATTGTAGCCGGTGAGTGTACAGGACTGAGAAATCTAGGCTACCGCCAGATGAATCCGCGAAATTGACGTAGCTCTAGTCATATGCATTATTTCCTTATTTTTCACTGAGTTGCAGCATTGAAAGACGTTTGATAACAGCCGCCAGCAAGTCACAGACATGACAATGAAGTATACATAATTGGCGTTCAACCTGACCTGGAATGTATCTGCGAAGTTTACGTACCTCTACTTATTTATTATTGGATCGTAATTGTCAAAGGCGCGTAAAACAGACGTAATCCAATCGCAGAAGTGACAGTGAAGCTAACATTCTTGACGTTCAGCCTGATCAAGAATATATCCGCTAAATTCACGCACCTCTAGTCATTGTCTACTGTTTCCAGTGAGTAGCAGCTAGTTAACAAATGGTAGGATCTGGAGTAGGCATAAGGCAGTGGACTCTTAACATGAAGGTCATTGAATTCGTGAATTGTTTTTTTTTTCCCCTTAGGTATAAAGTGTCGGTATCGACGAGCATGCTTGTGTTGAAAACACGACCACGAATGTCCTGAGGACATCGGCTCAGGCCGACCGTCGAGCGCGTGCGATGGGTACACGTATTGCGTACATAAGAAAGGCGAGGGGGCGGGTAAATGACGTTACTATCGCTTCTGAACTCTATGGCGGATGTTTACCCCACTTCACGTAACAATCCCCAAGCACTAAAGAAGATAAAATGAGTAGGAATTGGAGAACATTTTCTGCGGGTTTTTCACTTCGTACCGGGGCAACTCCTAAATTGATTCCCCCTCCATTGTTCGGGCCGCGGAGCAGAAACGTCTCGTGGGCGTATCTGAGAGGTTCGAGCGGGCGAGTTATGGATTCCGGCCGCGAACAATATAATCTCGCCATCGAGCCGGGGCGCGTCTGGCGTCGCTCACATTAACGCGGCTATCTGGTTGAATGAGAGCCGGCTAGGGCGGGCATGGGTCTGATGGGAGGGTGGGGAATAGGGTGGCGGCTGTGGTGGCGTTGTAAATTACACCCGCGCGTTGTAACGGCCGTGAGAGAGAGTTAGGGGAGGGGGTGAGGCGACTAAGCAGACGTATTTACCTCGGTTAATGCAGCATGGGGGCGTGGCTTGTTAACAGCCTCAGAGCGGGGCGTATATTATGTTCGCCGTTGCCAGATAAGACGCTCAGATTATAACGTCGATACTATTACGCACACTCCCGGGTACAGCACTGGCGCGGCGCGCCTGCAACATGACGCGCCGGCCCGGAATCGAGCGTTGCGACTTCAAACGAGGACACTCCACACAAGGAATGGAACACATCAGGTACTACCTCCATCACACAATCGTCGCATAAATCCAATAGAGCCATAAATACAATCACGGAAAACAAGCCGAGAGAAGCTGTAACCAAGCGACATACATGTCAAACACAACATAAATCCCGCATGGACTATATTAGCCAACTGCTAATAAACCAACTGAAAACGAGATCTCTGAACGAATACCAAATGAAAAAGCAGTGAAACACCTCAAAGACGTACAAAGTAAAAGTAATTGTACTTTTACAAAAAAAAACCTGTAAACTAATGTCAGAACAATTATCAGCCTAGGCACTACAACAAGAACGGCGCACATCATTAAAGTGGTCTAAATGTTCCTAATACTTGTGGTGACTAGTGTGATATATTTTTGTGAGCTGAGTGTCTGATGTGAAACGAAATAACCTCCGACAAGCCTGTTACATTTTACAAAATATGTTCGAAAAATTGTCTTGGAAAATAGTTGCCAAAAAAATTTGTGACACTTCATACAATTGTTGTTAAGTGTACAATATTTTATTTGTATATTCTTCAATCTGTACTTGTAAATATACGAACTTGTTTGTAAATACACAAATATATTTATATTTGCAAGCATTTCCTGTAAAGTTTGCAAAATTAAAATATATAATACGAAATTTAGCCCCAATTATTGAAACAATGACCGTATTTCAAAATATTTTCCAGTGAAGCAGCAACGCCATCTATTGACGAAACTGACGTTCACTTACGAATACTTCACTTACGCAATTTACAAGGTTTTCCGAGAACATTTAATATACATTTCTTCAAATATTCATAACATCCGAGTACTCAAACATTAAATGTTACTTAGAAATAAAGATTTTTCGAACATTACTATTGGATGTTAGCAAACGGCCATCGTGACTTTGACTGGCCACGTGATCCTATTTACGCAATTTTTGTAAGTTTTGATTTTTTAAATCCTGAAAGGGAGCGAATATCTCAAGACTGTTACATAGAAATGTTGGTAATGGTGTGTAGGCTACTATGAAGACTAATATTTCCAAAGCATAAGTTTTTTTTATAATTTTGGTTAGTTATTGACTTCAAGAAAATTTAATTAAGTCGATAAATACAAAAAACTATAAAAACTTATGTTCTGAAAAAATTAGGCTGCATAGTAAAAAACAATTTTCAACATTTCTGGTTCTGTAATATCTGCTCCCTTTCAGGATTTAGGAATTAAACTCACAAAAAAACAGCATGAATAGGAAGCCATGGTCTTAATGTTTCAGTTAATCTAAAATGTAAAATCAAGGCTGCTTAATTTCAGCTTTGCCGACTCCATTATGCATGACTCAATAAGATGCAAATTATTGGAAGCTATCGCAAAGTCCAATGTTGAACTCAAATGCTAAAAGTTTTCAATTCTGTAACCGCCTCAAGGCCATGACAGATAAGTTTTTTCACCTTGGTGCAAAAAACTCACAACTTTCTTAAAAGGAAAATGTTTAGCCTACGAACACCCATATAATGAACAATTCTATGTAGAAAATGTGTTGAATAATTAACAGTTTGTTCATAAAAAAATATTTTTTGCTTGATTCTGGCTTATTTTCATAACAACATTGGTGATACTTTGGGTGCAAAAATCTGAAAAACTACGACATTTATTGTTACAAAAAATAAATAGATACAAATTATGATATAATTGTAACCAAACAATGTAGGGATTCTTCGATATTAACAATATCTTGCAATAAAAAATACTCAAAACCATAGTAAAAATACCAGGCGTAGCCGTAAGAAGGCGCAGACAGACGGTAACAGAACCAAGCCGTTACTGATGCAAGAGATGACACACAGTACTAAGGTACGGATGTGATTACGTTAAAATGTTTCACTTAATTCGTTCCACTGCAAACTTAATTCCTGTTGTCGATATTGAGTGTTTAAGGCATCGTTTGTTTGCAATATAATGCAATGTGACAAGACTGATTGAAATATTTAGATTCTAAAAACCACATTACGTTAAATGCAATAAACCTAGAGAGTTACCATTGTGTACTTGTGTTGCGTAACCTAACGAATATAACACCAATCAACTTAAAATGCAACCAATATGTTCACTGCAGTGGAATTTCTAATGACAAGAAAAGAAATATAGAGTTTAGATGGCTACATTTAAAAGGAGCTCATTGAACACGAAAATATTTTGCTAAAATTTAAAATTTTCTTGTCCTTACGCTTACGTTCAAGGTCGAAGTTATACAACATTAGGGCGGAGGGGGGGGGGGAATGACTACAAATAAAATCACAAATTTCCCGTAAGTCAAAGCACAAGACAAGAAGTTAGACTCAACCATAGACATATGCAATAACATTAAAGCAGAGCTTTTTTTATTATAAAACAATGGCTAGCAAGAAGTGACATTTACACAAGAAGGATTATACGTATGGTATGGGCTACACGCGCTATGCAGCCAATTGGAATGAAATACCAAGAAATAGTTTAAGAAATAGTGGAAATAGTACTGAAATCCTGGAATGTCAGGCACAGCCAATACTTTCTCAGAATGCGTTTCTGTTACTAAAAACACTTAGAATTTCAGTAAAGTTCAACTTTCATGGAATACATAATTGATTGAAAGCCTATTTCAACAAATAATTAAATGCAGGTACCTTGACTAAATGCACATAATGAAATTCAGAAAATAAATTATATACTGCCTTGTAGTCGAAACCTGTATTCTAAAGACTCTGAGGGTGCAATTTGTAAATTCACCGAGTAAATTACAGTTTATTCAGATCAGTTCTTCACAGACCTTTGCACAAATTTGTCATCTCCGTTCTTCGGTTACACATTTCAGAGTAAACTGTACAGAATACTAATAATAAATGTGCACCAAATAAACTGCCTCTGTGCATGTGCTGTGGGTGCGCCATTTGATTACGAATTGACATCTGAAATTATTAAGATTACAAAACATGTCTCCGCTCAATACAAAGGTAGCAAAACATTTCAGAAGGCATATTCACACACGGATAAAATTTATTGTCGGTATCCACAAACTAAGATTTTTTTAATACAACACGTAACTACATATATGACGCGCGAATAAAATGCCACCTAAAAAGCCACACAACAGCAAAGTACATTTTTAAAATTATTACTGACAGACACGCATTACTTTTTAAAGACTTGCAGAATATGAAATGGATTATCATATTTAATGTCAGCTGTTGAAAATTTAAAAACAAAAAAAAAAAAAATGTTCTTTCTGAGTTTGCAGAACAATCCAAGGTGAACAAAAAAAACTAATATTGGCTGTTGTCGACAAACATTTAATATACACATTATTTAAGAAGTACTTCTGACTGCTGTATTCCTTTCCGGAACTGCATATAGCCTATATTATATGTTTGTTGGCAACAGCTAATTTTAGATTTTTTTTATAATGGTGATTCTGCAACTTGCCAACATCTGCTCGCAGTGTCGCATGTAAGAAACGGTTCATTTAAGATACATATTCCATACTTTTCTGAATTCTTACTTAAATTGGGTTTTCTAATTTATTTTAAGGTACAGGAGTGAAATTTGTTACATCGGAACAACGTTGTCAACCAATCTATCGTATAGAAAAGTATATTCACTCGTGATACGATTAAAAAGCAATGTTATATTTCTGCCAGCAGCTCTCCTTCGTGACCAGTGACTACATGTTTATAAGTCTTACCGTATTGAGATCCTACCCGCACGGTGTCTCAGTTACCGACTTTCTCATTGGTGCTGACAAATGAGCGACGCCTCTGCACAAAAGACACGCTGCCAATGACCATAACGCATAGTTGCAGTTCACGCGTGTAAGGCATTGAAACAAGTTGGTACAATGATATTTTCCTAAATAAAAATATCAGTATCTACCGATGTTGCAGTTCAATTCTCCACGACTGTACGCTTCTCCTCAATAAACGATTGACCGGACACACCTGATGTTTGTTTTTACCAGATTTTATACACTCCTTCCACTTTATATACGCTGTATATCAGAGGCCGCTGCTTCATTTTAATAGATATATGGGAGGCACCCTATATTTCATAAAACTTCTTTATGTACATAGGGCCGGGAAAGGGTGTAATTACCGGAATGTTCGGAGCGGGATTGGAAGATTGGGGCAGACTTCTCGAGGCCCAGCTAACCGCCTGCTCACTCAGGTCAACAACGACACAAGTCGCTTTACTGTGTCTTCCTACGAGAAGCTTGCTCAGGGAATTGCGTTCAACTGCGCCGAGATCCTCATCAAGCCGTCACTTCTTTGAAAGAAGTATATGAAGTTTGGTTTAGGGCGAATGATAGCTCATTAACACGCTTTCTACCGCCACAGTTGAAGAATCGCCGCTACTCGAGATGCAACCTGTCATTTGCCTGTAACAAATATCCGAAAAATCTCATCACAGTAAAAACATTATCGTTTCCACAACAAAATGTTTGTTTCAATATGAGTCAATGCAAAGTTACTTTGCCGCAAAGAAACTTTTGTTTAAATGTTAATGTAATGGTAACAAAAATGTTGTTATTGTTAACATAATTCATTAGAAATCTTTGTGGTGATGATGGTTGTGGTATTGGTAACACAGAATTTATGTTGGAAAAATCATCATGTTTGCTACAAAGAAACTTTTATTATTTTCAAAGAAACCTTTTTCAAGATAAAACGTGACGCCAAACCTTAATTCCTCACATTTGCGTTGCTATAAGGCAATATTTATTTACTGAAAGCTAAATACATTTGCGGCTAAGTAACTTTGCATTAGTTCGTATATAAGCAAAATTTTGCTGTGACAACGAAAGTGTTTTTACCATGCCCTATAAACATTTGGTTTGTCACAACAAATGTTTGTTTATACATGAACCACTGCAAAATAACTATGCCGCAAAGAAAATTTTTGTTTCGAAGTTACAGTAATGGTAAACACTAATACAGTTAATATTAAATCATTGTGGTAAAGAGATTTGCGGTATTTTTAAAACAAGCTCCTTGTTGGAAAAATGAGTATCTTTGCTACAAAGAAACTCATATTTTCAAAGAAAAATGTTTATAGGACAAATGTGACACAAAACTTAAATTTTACCAATTTGCTTTGCTTCACATTTTGCAAGACGTCTTCCCTGCAAAATTAATTCGTAGTAGGCACTACATAATTTTCTGGTGACCACAATAGTTTAGCTGCAACAACATAATGTCTTTGCGGTGATCACAAAACAAATTTTGCAGGGTGAAACCCACAAAATATTTTGTAGCTGCCACAAATTTTTTTTCTTCTGTAGGGAAAAATTTCTCTATTGTAAACTTAATACCTACGCGGCAAAATTACATTGATGTGGTTCACGTATAAACAAAATGTTGTCATGGCGAAGAAAGTGTTTTTTTTTTTTTTGCTGTGGTTCACGTATAAACAAAATGCTGTTGTCATTGAGAAGAAAGTGTTTTTTGCTGTGGTTCACGTATAAACAAAATGTTGTTGTCATGGCGAAGAAAGTGTTTTTTTTTTTTTTTTTT
>PNEQ01011586.1:0-31734 GCA_003012365.1 Medauroidea extradentata | reverse complement strand
TTCGGAATGTTGACACGCTGTGTTGTACACGTGCGTAGCGAAGCAAACTAATGTCTATAAATAAATAATATAGTTGGTACAGCTCTATTCTCCTTAGTTAATACAAAACAGTTTAGCTGAAAACATGTTTCTGCACGTTTATAAAGAGTACTGTCATCCTTACAAGTATTCTCTTTTTTACACATCGCATCTTCTGTATTCAGTATTATCTCTAAATTAATTTAGTGTAATCTCTTTATTTCTAATTTTCCAATTTTCGTAATCATTATCAAACACGTTTTCATCATCGCTGTAAACAAAAAATAATAAATAAGTGAATTATAAATGTCAGGGTGAAAATATTTTTATGTTAGATTGTAATACAACCAGTCTGCATAGTGCAGTTTTATTGGTTGGTTGTACTACAATGTTCAATATTCACTTTACCATAACACCAACATAAACAACAACCACCGGAAATGAGAGTTAAAATGCTCTCGTGGGTTCTGTTACACGCGCCACAAATACCACAAATACGGTGCTCACACTATAAATACTGCACACAATCCATAAATACCTTGTGAGTACCATATATACTGCATGCATACCATAAATACTACATGTATACCATAATTGTTGTTGTGTCCAATAAATGTGGTATACACCATATTTTATAGTCCCAGGTAGTACTACAATTCTCTCATTATGGCATGAAATTGAGACTGTGTTTTCAGCAAAGAATTTACCAAACTTGTCACGTTCTGTACCCGACTTGTGAGGGTTACTTTGTAGTTAGAAATGTTTTATAAAAAATCATACTTAAACAGCTCTAACATTCGTTTATGTAAATTCTGTCCCAGATAAATTTCCTTCGCTTGCTTAAAGCTCAGTGCAAGTTCAACTTAATTTCCGCTAAAATCGCAATTTTTTTCACGTTTCTCCTCATTAATTAAAGAAAACAGCAAAACATTTTAAAAAATTTCAATACGCCGAGTTATAACATGGGTAGAGATGATGGTATATCGCGAAAATGTTTTGTGTCAACATAGCCTTGAAAACACTGACACAACGTAGCTGTCTGCAGACCAATAACATGCATTAAATATTAAAATAGCGGCATTCTTATTGGCTCAGTCAAATAGGTCAGTTGCTCCACGTACAAGGAAAAGCCAGTAATCTTTTGATAAGTTGAACGTATGTTGAAGCCTAGCAAATAGTCAAGTTTTCCCGCGATAAACCATAATCTCTAACTATGGGCTAACTAAGTAAAAAACTCCAATTCAATTAAATATACCGATCCATGTTTCGAATGTACTCGAAATTGAAATCAGTGATTGTCGGTGTTTTTTTAATGCTCTACCATTCGAAATCATTGAAAACCTGCTATAGGAGGAAAATATTTACTGATTCCCTTTTTTTTTTATAGATTCTTAGTTAAAATACAGTGTTTCCCCTCGTAATTGCAAAGACATTTTGAATGAAACTAAAACGTCCAAAAATTGCTACGAAAAAACATTATGCTTAACATCTCCATATTGCAACCCTGTGCCTCATTCACCATTGTAAACTAAACCGTCTGAAAATTATAATTTTGTACGTAACTTTAAATAAAGCCAAGCATTTTATCGAAATTCTGTGAAATTTATTTGATGTTTAAACTTTTATACAAGAACGTATTATTATCAAAACGTTAATAGCCTATGTCAAATCAAATAAGGCATGCAGAAAATATGTGGCATGAAGTTCGCTCTATTTTAGTTTTTGTGTACATATTTATTCCTAATTGCGAAGTCTTCAATAAACGATATAATTTTGTCAGTGTAATTCAGCAAGTCATTGGAGAAACAACAGAAATTTTCTACCAAAATGAGTTGTGGGTGTTATAATATTGTACAGAGGAAAATAAATATATTATTTTTGTATTTAATAAAAAATGCAGAATTTTAAAATGAAAATTTAAAAACATAATTTTAAAACATTTAAATATATATTTTTTTGTTTTGATATATGTTAAATCATATCCTATATCATTGTTATACACTGTGAATTTTTTCTGTTTGATATATCAGCTGGAATAGTAGCGCACATAAAATCGTAAAGTGTAAATTTTGACGTTTACGATTCATTACGCAAAAACTATGAGAAATACAAACATTTCCTTACACATTGTCATATAATTTCACTCTCGTATAGGGATACAACAATTTATCTCTAATATTCTTTACTCATAGAAAAATTTCACATTCTTTTCACAGAACTTAAAATTCTCAGAAATAATTACATACTTGGGACCGCATAAGGAATTCATTAACACGACATCACAAGAAAGACAGATAAAATATTAACCAATAATTAAACCTGCATTCATTCACGCATGTTATGAAAATAAATGGGCCTACTTAATTAACTAATGGCTGTATAGTAATTTTCTGGTTTACAGTTCAGTTGTATATACTGTAATGCAACGCAAATTAAATTTATTTCATAAAAAAACCTCTCACATGCTTCTCAGAATTAAAGACTCAAAAATAATTATGCGTCAGGTGAAACCGAGTTTGAACAAATGGAATAGCTCCTGAACGAAAGGCAAAAAACAGAAACGCCTACGACGTATCAAAACTGAAAGAGTTTGAGATTGTCGTGAATGTTTAATTTTTTTCCCCCAGAAAATATTGTTTAAAATGGATATTTTTATATTAAAGTACAGTAATTATAAAAGTCGCGAATTTTAATTATGCCACCTTTACTTCATTCCCAATAAATTATACTCTCTTGATTATCATATATACGTAGTGTCTGAACTAAGACATTTTATTGTATTAATTATGCTATAGGTTGTTCACTGTAAACTGAGCCCCCTTAAACGTTTGTAATAACGAAAAACTGTATATTATTGGGGCCTAAGGTAAATAGTTTTCAGTGTGGTGGAATATTTACACTGGCTATTGGTTCCATGATACTTTTCATATTCAAAACAGTAAGGATGAACACATAAAGTTGAAAGAAAACTTTAAGTAGTGCTCACTTTTTCATGTACGGCCTATACTTTTACCTAGAGAACGGTATACGCAGCAAGGTAAAACTTATATTTGTGTCCTGTACGTGACACACGCTATTAATATAAATAGTAAAGGAACTTGTACTTCACTTTCGTTATTTAGTACGTAAGACATTGCTTAATACAGTGAAATTTACTAGTTACTTTATTCCTCATGTCAACTACTTATCTCTTTCTTTTTTCAGGCTGTAGGGTTTGCGGCACTCAGTACGTTTACAGTTATAGGATTTGCGTTCACAACACCAGAGCCCACAGTTAGTTTCAGGTTAGGTGAGTAAATCAAAACTGTATTGTAGATAGACTAACTAATATAACCCTTTGCTTATGAATATACATAATTTTTAAAAAAAAAAATCTCATAGTCGACAAGACTAGGTATACTTCTTAGCTTACAAATTTTTGTTTATAATGAATGATTTTCACATATAAATTAAGTTTCTTATCATACCTAATAACTAACTAACTAACAATGTAATTAATATGTTGGCATTGCAAAGTTATATAAAATTTGTAACTACAACAAAATTTCTTAAGGAGGTGGAGTAACTTATTGAACTCTGAGAACCAATATGAAGCACATGCTGTGAAATTTTATAGAAGTAAATTGAGGTGCAAAATAAATATTAACCCACTAGGATCCGAAAGTCTGTACTAAAATATATACTTATTTGTTTTTTGGAAAGTAATTTCTTCCTTAGGTCACCGTTGAGACAAAATTTCTCCCTACTACCCAATGTTAGGTCTAGGATAATTTGAGAAGAAAATGTTCAAAACTTGACATTTCCGCCGTATACAATTTTACAGGAGAGTAAAAAAAAAGTAACATGTTGGGTTTTAAACAAAACTTGAATAAGGCAGCTGTTTCGTCATTTTAAATGTCAGATTATACATAGTAATTAATATGAAGTATGTAATGAATATACACCGTTCGTTACAAAGACAAAAAATTGTAATATTTACTTTCGAAAAAAAAAAAAAATTATGAACCACGGTCGTAGAAGAACAGGTCTGGACACTCGCCTATCAATCAATGTATTTTGCTTAAATCCCTTGTTGTTTGGCTGTAGTTCGTCAAGTTACCGAGAATATTGTTTTTTTTATTGGCGTTTTAGTTAGAGCGGTCGGACTCAAACTCCGCCCACTTTTTTCCATTGTTAAATTTATAAAGTAAATAAAGTTTGCTGGAGCCTTTGCTTGAATTTATGAGCGAAGAAAGTATTTCGTAAATTGATAAAAAAAATACGTTTTGATAAATTGTTTATCTTAGTGGAAAGGAAGCGGGTGGAGTTTGAGTCCGGCCGCCCTAACGTCAGCGCCAATAAAACACAATATTCTCGGTAACTTGACGAACTGCAGCCAAACAACAAGGAGTCAAGTTTCCAGGCGAGTGTCCAGACCTGTTCTTCTACGGCCGAATTATGAACATATCTGCCTTTAAATGTAGTAAACTTGTCGAGGCTACACCTTCCAAGAGATAGCACTAACGGTCTTGTTATGAATGCACAGTTTCAGTATATCGACATGTTTGGTTTTGAAAGATAGCGTGAATTTTCACCCGATTTTTAAAAGTTACACGTAAATTTTCAATTAAATGTGAATAAAAATTTTTGTGTAGCTCACAAACATTTTTATCGAACATATGTTCAGCTCATTTTCGGATTTTTGTGGACATGTCTGGTTTTGAAAGTTTGCTACTCATTTCTAGTTTAAAAATTTTACCATATATATATATATATAAAACATGCATACATTCATTTTCGGTCACGTCTTATCAGTTCTACGGTAGTTCGGTCCAGTCACACATATTACCGTAAGAAATAAATATTGTTAATATAATACTAATCTGTGACTACTTTAAGCACTGATGTATTTTATCTTTTCATGTATTACCTAATGTGTAATCATTCACGAAAGTCCTGTTTCAAGCAAGGCCAACCATCATCAGTGCTGTACCGCTGGCATTATTAAATACGTAAACTCTTTCCTGTCTATTTCCAATAGTTTCCCGGGGCCGCGGTGGCTGAATGGTCAGACCATTCGCCCCCCACCAAGTCGACCCGGGTTCGATTCCCGGCGGGGTCGGTTATCGGATTTTCGCATGTGGGAATCGTGCCGGGCGATGCCGCTGATCGGCGGGCTTTCTCGGTGATCTTCCGTTTCCCCCTCCCATCATTCCGGCAATGCTCCATACTCGCATCATGTCACCCCTCACCAGCACTAAAGACCTCAATGTTAAGCGCTGACCGAAACCTCTCACTCACTCATTCACTCACTCAAATAATTGGCTGTTATAATTTTTTTTATTTGCAGCTGGTTTCGAGTGAGTGAGAGATTTTGGTCAGCGGTTAACGTCGAGATCTTTATCGCTGGTGAGGGGTGACACGTGGTGAGTATGGAGAAGTACCGGATTGGAAGGGCAGGGGGAAACGGAAGCTCCCCGATAAAAACCCGCCGACCAGCGGCATCGTGCGAAAATGCGGGGTCCGACCTCGCTGGGAATCGAACCCGGATCGCCTTGGTGGGAGGCTAGTACTCTAGCCACGTCTTGAACCGTAGCCTCTGGCTACAGCTGTTATTACACTATTCTGTGTGTCGCTCAGTCACCTATGCGTATTTATTTTACATCAACACATAACAGTGTACGTGCAATAAAATGATCACTAGGGCAGAAGAACAAATTCCTATGGGCACAGATCTAAACAGCCTTAGGGGGATGATGTGAAGTGAAGTCATACCGTTGAGAAGCTGGAGCACCCCGAGAAAATCCACTGACAAACGGTAAGGTACACCGCGGCCTCTGTGACTTTTAAAATATTGAAACAACTTCGTAGGTTTTCAGACACAATTAAAGAAACTGCTTTTATCATATCTGTCACTTTTTTTCTATAAAGTTTTTCATATCTATCATAAGTTATGTATATAATTATGGGTGCGTCCATTTTCAACCACACAGTAAAAATAAATTTGTACTTCTACAAACACATTTTTTGATAACTAGTTTCCAAAAAAATAAAGTTGTAAGTTTATACAAAAATACTGTAAACATCATAGGAAATTCTGGAAATATTCAACTATGTGTGCATATTTACAAACATGTTTGTATATTTACTAAGAATTTTTGTATATTTACTGTTAAATAATTGTACATTTTGAACAATTGATTGAAGTTATTTTTTTGTAAAAGTACAACATATTTTGTAAAACGTTATAGGCCTTCGAAGGTTATTTTGTTTCATGTCTAACAATCTGCTCACAAAAATGTATCCCACCAGTCCCGACAGGTACTGAGACAATCTAGACCACTTTACGTACCAGCGACATTATTGCTGTAGTACCTAAGACTGATAAATGTGTTGACATCAGTTTGCAAGAGTTTTCTGGTAAAAATAAGATTTGTTTACTGTGTATGTTTGGTTATAATTGAACCTAGAACATGGACGAAACAAGATTATGATCTGTGTAAGCCAAGAAAATCCTGAAGTAAATTTTTTTCGTGTACAGGTTGGCAGGTAATTCGCAGAATTACCTTGTGAGTAAGTGACATAAACTAAGCAGAAAATACTCTTTGGGAAAAGTCGTCAGGTCCTTTTTTTACGAGATAGGTCCAAAATAACCGTGAGCGGGAATGTAGATTCGGATGTTTGCACTACAACAGAGTAAATAACACTATTGGATGCGACAAGGTGTTTTCATTGTTGTTATCGTAACGCTCTCAAGGCGTTTATGAATGTTAACAATACCACGTGGATTCAACTAACGTATTCGTATAACCATACTTTTATTACTTGAGACACTGTAATTAATTTTTATATTTAATAAATTTTTAGAGTTTGTAAATGCGACAATCTGATGCTCAACAACAGATAGTAACTAATCCCATCAGAGGCGACATAAGAAGCTATTTTAATCGTTGTTACTGTAGCAGCTCTCGGGGCGTACATGAACGTAAACCAAGCCATGTGGAATTTGAGACATTGGTTTAAATAACCACTTATATTTAGAGAGATACAGTAATTGGTTTGTACATCAATTAATATTAAGAAATGGAAAAAATATTATGTTACGTGTAAATTTTCTCGCATATCATAAAATAGAGCCTTAAACTCAATTGTAACCAAGCAGTCACGAAACCCTACAAGATGACAATCCAAAGAAAAAACGGGTACGATAAAAACCATGTTTTGTCGCTTCTGTTACTACTTAATTATTGCGTGGCACTACTATGTTATTTTTCTCGTAAACCAAAGACCTGACGGCTTTCACCAACGTGTGTGTGTTCCTCTTAGTTTTGATCACAGATTCATGTGGTGCAGTCCATATCCACAAATTGTCTGACGCCCTGTTTGTGCCACCTTTCCGCATATTTGTTACCATATAGTGAGATCTGAATGTTTATGGTAACAAGTATAGATGTATGTTACGTGCGAGAAGTGTAGCTACTATATACTGCTTCTTTACTTTTTGCAAGCGCTAGAAAAAAAAATACTTACGAATGATTCTGTTTCTAGACATGACTTTACAGGAAAGATAGTTTTAGTCTTGTGTCCATTTTTCCTCTTTTACTGAGTCTCGGAAATCAGTATGCAACCATTCTGCGTAGGTCTAAGCTTTATTATCTGTAACATACGTTTTATAAAACGCTTGCATACTCAGGGAGGTTTGAACTCCTCATATTCTGTATCATTTGTAGTGTTTGTGATTACATTAAAGAGAGAAGGTGAACTAGATTGGTTAGCTAAAAAAAACATTTAATTTTTTACAGATGATCTTGCGTATTTCTGCAGTATTGGTGGAATAGTGGCACTGATACAGATTATTGTGTCTGTTTCCCTTGTCTACGGTTGCTTCACGGTAAGTGTCTCAAAGTCTGTCTCAAAGCTTTTTAAGTTTGTATGTGAACAGTTTGAAGCATGGTATTTTTTGTCACATTCGTCTATAGTACGAGAGTATTTTATTTATCATTTTCATATCAGTCTAGTAGCGGCCAGACCGGTAGTCGTTTCTCATAACTGTAGGAGTAACGACTTTAGGAGCATATGGCTGCAGGAGAAATGAACGTTATGGGAAGTGACTGTAGGAGAAATGACTTTCGGTCTACTCTCTGTAGGAGCATTGCCTGGTGCTAAAGCTAAGCCGTGTCTGCGAATGGAATTTATAAACCATTTTCAGTACAACGATTATAGGATAAATGATTGTAGGAGAAAAGGCTGTCCCTTTAAAATTCCACTCATTACGTAGGAAATTAACTCAATACTTATCGATTCAGGCAGAGTTAATAAAAAATTTTGCCGCCAGATTATTCTGAAGAAGTCCGCGAGGAAGGTGCCGACAGTTTCGTAATCGTTAGCTTGCAATCATTTAATAAGAAAGTTTCTTAAAAATATTTTAATTGGCGATATTTAAACGGTTTTATGATAACGAAATAACATACTTAAGAGATAAAATTGAATAATTGATCATATCTGGGTAATGTTACAGTTTAGTTATAAATTATGTGGAACTATAGCAAAGACGATACAAATTAATTTTTTTTATATAAGAGTGCAGATTAATCTTATATATATATATATGCGTTATTGCGGTGACTACGTATACAGGCAAGACCCTGAAGAAGATAAAGTTCTGAGTGAAGTTGAAGTTTACATTGTTTATATTTTTATGGACGTCAAACAAGCTGAGGAAAATTTCCATGTTTCTAACGCAGCACGGAGACTTGGTTGGCATTGCTATAACGCTCGCCTTTCACTGAATTGATATGTGTTTAATGCCCGTCAGCGTCGATTCATATTTTCGCAAGTGGAAATTTTGCCGGTTGATTACGTTGGTCATCATTTCCCCGGACCTTCATTTCACCGCTGCTCAATTGTTTAACTCGTTCACCCTAATCCACGGTCGTAGAAGAACAGGTCTGAACACTCGCCTATCTAACAATGTATTTTGCTTGACCCCCTTGTTGTTTGGCTGTAGTTCGTCAAGTTACAGAGAATGTCGTACTTTTTGGCGCTGTTTTCCGGGCGGTCGGACTCAAATTCCGTCCACTTTTTTACATTGTTAAATTTATAAAGTAAATAAAGATTTCTGGAGTCTTTCCTTAAATTTGTGAGCGAAGAAAGTATTTCATAAATTAATAAAAAATACGTTTTGATAAATTGTTAAATACGTTTTGATAAATTGTTTATCTTAGCGGAAAAGAAGTGGGCGGAGTTTAGTCCGACCGCCGTAACATCAGCGCCAATAAAATACAATATTCTCGGCAACTTAGTGAACTACAGCCAAACAACAAGGGGGTCAAATATCCAGGCGAGTGTCCAGACCTGTTCTTCTACGACCGTGCCCTAATCTAATCTATATTACCTCGCCGGTATCAGCCGACCAAATATCTTCTCTTCTTCACTTCAAATGCACCACGTAATTTTCTACGTGCTAAACATGCAGGAAGTATCCGTAAACACGCCGCCAATTGTTCTTATATTTACTAACTTAATATAAATTATGGTAATTTTTTCCACGTTCTGGATATTAATAGTTTGTTTATATCGCATACAATAGGACTTACAGTTTATATAGCACAACTACAACTAATATTTTTTTTCTTATAGCACACAAACATAGGAGTTTAAAGCTATTCCCCGTATTCTGCTATTGTCGAACAACACAGAGATCATTGACGGTCTGTCAGTTTTTTGGCAGAAGTAACATAATAGTAGGCCTATCAATCTGTAAATAATTTGTCTTTGCCAGTGATTTGAGAGTTTTGGAATGATAGGCAATAATGGTCACGTAAATAAGAGATAAATATGAGAATATGTAATTCACGAGAAAATATGCTACAGTTTTGCTTATTTTCATATAGGAATAGTTTCATTTCTAAGAGTTATTTGGTAATGTGTTTTAAAAATTGCCAATTCAATTTTCAATTTACTTTACGATTGGCCATTTTTTGAAAACACTTTAAACTATTATTATGTGTGTTAAATGATATACCATATATATTTATGGTAACACCACAATTATTTTAACTTGTTTGGCTATTTATAGGGGATACATTTTTTTAATCTTGCCCGAATGTTTGTTTTCTTTTCACTACATGGCCTCCCGTGCTCCAGTAAATTCAGCGGTCTTAGATATCATTTAGGGATTTACATGTTAAATGATATTCAACGGAGATCAGTCATTCTTAGGAAAATTTCTTTAAAACCAATACCATTATTTGCATTGAAAATAGGACAATATTACTACACGAATAAAAATGTAGGAAACAAAATTATAAGCTGATATTTTCCAGATTTCTACATAGAAAATATTTATTTGTTAATATTTTTGGTAATAAAAGGAACTGATCCATAACGAATATAATACATGCACATCTCTATCCTGAGAAGGAAGTGACCTTAATATCTAGTGGACCTGTAGTACGATACGTGCTGTAGTGTGGCAAGGAAACTGTTTTTTCTCGTGTTGACATTGAAAATGTTTCCAATGAGTTCATCTACAAAAAGAAGATACACTTCAAACGGTGTCCCTGTGATTTTGAAAATGTCGTCTGCTGTTTGAAAACATGATTTCCAAGCTCCCCAACAATGCTAAAAATTACTTTTGTATGTTGCTGTAGCTGAAAAATATCAACAATAATAGTAAAAGAAAAACACAGGAAACTGATTTGGACTTGCCACATACTTTCCTCAAATATAATAACAGGGTCATCGCTTGGAAGTCCTACTGAAAGAAGGCATTCTACGAAAACACTGCACACTAGTCTATATAGTCCTTAACGCCTAGAGGCGATGAGGTGTTTGACGTGTGTGTTATATTCGACTTATCGCCTGTAAAATAAAGTCCAATGCAGGTTTCTGTGATTATGTTTCACATCTTCGGTTGGTACTTTCTCAGCTACAGCAACGTGAAAAGTGATTTTTTTTAGCGCTTTTAAGGAGCTTAGTAATCATGTTTTTAATTAGCGGACGGCAATTTTAAATCTATAAGGACACAGTTTTATGTGAGTGTGTCTTATTTTCGTAGATAAATTCGTTGGAAGCACTTTTAACATTTCTACTAGACAAAATACTTTCCCGTACCACGCTACAAAACGTCTCACGGGGCAGGTCAACTAACTTTTTATATCATCCTCGAGAGTACTGAAGACAGCGATGTTAGATGTTCATAAAATATGTCTAGTCCGCTTAGGTTTCATATCATCACAGACTGAATTTAGGTATAATATTCATGCTGCGGGTACACGTAAATATTCCATTAAATGTGAGAAGTTTGTTTATTAAGTTGCAACGCTGGCTGGAAGCGTAGTTGTATCACTATTCTTGTTTGTTTGTTTACAGGGCCAGACACATTACTTCAAGCCTTGGGCGTTATATGCATTGTTATCTTACTTTGCCACATTAACTGTGTTGAATTATGATGTCATGCCTTATTGGAAAAATAGCTACGGGCTGGTTACTCTCGTAATATTTGCGGAGATAGCGTATACAGGTAAGTGCTGTAGGGGCTGTATTTGGTCGATATTTTGGTCTTATACATATTGTTGCAAAATGGTTAGTCAGTATTTCCTGGTAACTATCTTAACGTACAGAGTGAGTGAGTGAGGGATTTCTGGTCAGTGCTTGACCTCAGGATCTTTAGCACTGGTGACAGGTGACATGAGGTGAGTATGGAGCAGCATATGGACGAAAGGAAACGGGAGATACCTGAGAAAACCCGCCGACGATCGGAATCTTCCGCCATGATTCCCACATGTGAAAATCCGGATCGCCTTGGCGAAAAGGGGGGGGGGGGCTAATGGTCTGATCATTAGGCCACCGCACTCCCTCCCCACATTTAGTGGAACCAATGGCTGCAGAGAGGGGAGGGGACACGGTGACACTGTCCCTCCCCTAGAACAAAGGAGAGGGACAGTAAATTCATTTGAACCCACCCTTTGATATTCAAAAATATCACGATTTCTGCCAGCTGTATATTCAATAGTTACATTCGCAAACCACTTAAATTGCACCAATTTGCTCACTAAAATCAAAATAATACCGGGGGAGGACATCCGGACCCTCCGAATTAATAAGTAGTTACAGGAAAAAGCTCGGAAATAAATTTTTGGTAAACCTTCTAAACACTCCCTTCTCATTTTTTTTAGAAAAAAATCCTTCCACCGCCACTGAGGAGGACAAAAAAAATACTGCACGAAGATAGGTCTGAAAATGCACCATTACTCCACAACAGTTCACAGTACATGACGTATAGAGAGTAGCTTGCGAGGTGGATCGCGCTTCTGTGGAATGCCATTGCAGTGGTAGGCACTGTTCGGTGTGATATTCCACACTAAAGTGATCCAGTCCAAGCGTCACGCACTGTAAGTTTTGAGATCTGGTGCGTTTCCGGGCCTGATTTCGTATGTTCCCCTATATGTGAGAATTATTTCCCTCAAATATTAACATGCAATTTTGTTACGTCTGTATAGTACGTTTATATGTCAAAAGAAAAAAAACTTTCTCTAAATTGGCGGGAGGATAAATTAAAAAATGCTAAATAGCCATAGTAACAATATTGTGGAGAGCAACGAAAGCATCACGTTAGAGGCACGGAAAGCAGAGTTTTAAAAAACATAATGATGAAAAAGTCAGTGTAAATTATCATGTGAAATTATTCCGCGAACGTTATTTTCGATTTAAAATCCCAAGCGGCGTATTCTCCTCAGGACGGGTCAGCAAGAAAGAGAAAGAAGAAGTTGCAACGTAGATACACACTCAAGGCCCTGTCGTACGGTTGAGGGAAATGTGGTATGAAATGGGAGTGGAGTTGTGACGGATCGCAAGTGCGAAAAAAAAAAAGGATATATGCGAGGAAAACCCGCCAGACAAAGGCAACATCCGTCCGTTTCTCATTTGTGAATATTGTGGCAGTCCCACGTGTACTCGAACCCGGATCGCTGTGAAGAGGAGCGAGGCGCTCTGACCTCACCACGGTGATTATTTATTACTCTGTTTTTAAATTTATTTTTTGGAAGTTGACGGCGTCACGGAATATACATGGGGTAAATTAAGTGTCCACGTTGTAAAAATGCATAATTTTGTGTTTGCCCGTCATAGTGTTGGTTTAATAGACGTTACTTGTGACTATATTATCCACTTATACATTATATTTTTTTTTAGCTCTCATAGCCTTCCCATAGCGACATGTCAAAATTAGTAGCAAGTTACCGGAATTTAGAAATAATAAAACCAAGTGACTAACTTAAACGAAAATTTTTTACACTGAAATGAGATATTATGGGCAATATGCTAATATATTTAAAAACATTCAACGAAAGGTTTCTGTATTTTTTAAAAATTGCCACAAATGAAGTCAGTTGTCATTATTTTCAGATTTTTTTTTTAAGTACAAAGGAATTTCATTGTGTTTTTAAACATTTTAGCATATGGCCCATAACATCGTTTCAATGTAAATTATTTCATTCGAATAAGTCACTTGGTTTTTGTCATTTCTATGTTCCCGTAACTATCAAATTTTGACTTCGCCATTCCGCAATCAGAAGACTATGAGAGTTTAAAAAAATATATAAGTGGAAAATGTAGTCGCAAGTAACGTCTACAAACCGAACAGTATCTCATACAAATATAAAATTATGCATTGTTGCCACATTAACACCCGTAAGAGAGCACGTTATGTAATTCAACGCAAAACTCAAAACGCAACAATCCCCGACATTAGTTTTCGCCAACTTTCTGAACAAACATTTTCCTCAAGTGACGTATATCTAAAGAACAATCTATTACGCAAAATCTTATAACATTTAGCCTAATTGCGGCGCAAGAGATCACTCATAACAAATGAATCATTCTGGATAAATGTTTGCTCATAAAGTTGGCAAATATAATTATCAAGGATTGCTGTTTTGTAGTTTTTCTGTATTGACTTTCAAAGAGTGTAAATCTCAATTGAAGAATTCACGGCTTATTTATAAAGTATCTAAGATTCCACTATACACCCGATGTTCAATTTCTTTGTTTTCAAGCCGTAAAATTTGTTTTAGTGCATAAACCATAAATGTTTGTTTGTAAAACAAATTTAATGTATGTATTCTTTAACATTACAGTCTTAAATTTGCGCTACTTGGTTGTAAACAGTGATAGAAACAAATGGCTACTAATATTTTTCTATCACTGTTTCAAAATTGAATTTTGCAAGTAATGCAAATTTAGGCCAGAAATATTATAGAACACATACTATAAATATGTTCTTCAATCAAACATTTTTTATTTATACGGTAAAAAAAAAATATTACGGCTTTAAAACAAACAATTTGTATATCAGGTGTACATTGGAATTTAAATTTATACAGCTTTTATAGGCGGTTTGCAATAAACTGAACACTTTTGAAGACACGGTGTCCAGAATAATAATTTAAATAACGTTATTTATTGGGATCTTAGATGTTAACATTTTTTTTTTCCCTTTTCATTCATAGACATTTATTGTTACTTGGATTGCATTGTTTAATAGAAATGTTTCCGGAAAATACCAAATTTTTGAAGAAAAAAATTAACTAGGGTGTTAAAAGTACTCATTTTATCCCGAACCACCTATACTACAATAATTTTGTTGTATCCTAAAAGAGAGATGGTATAAAAAAAAACTTGCACAGTTTTAATTAATACAGCGTTTAATATGGTAACTAATATTTTCAAGACGAAGTACGCAATGGTTTCAACCAGTTCTGCAATTAAGAAAATTCTCATTAAAGAACTAATTAGCCGTATATATAATCTACAATCTTTTGTCTAGAAAAAAAGACTGCTTAGTAAACACAGTTTTTAACAAAATTGTGCATTTGATTTTTTTGATGCCTACTTTCGTTTACGAATAAAAAAAAAAAAAATAAAAATCTTGAAAGCATTAGAAATGATGCACCATGGTCTTAATATGTTGATGGGGTGGTGGCACCTCCCTGTAGTATTTTAATAATGTTATATTTGTGTGAGATTTGGTTTGTTCTTTAGACATTTATTGATACTATTTTTTGCAGAAACGAACATTATCTATTTTTCGTAGTTTTTGTATAATGGCAGGTCAAAGCCCAAATATGCATAAAACAGTTTTATACAAGAAACAAAACCAAATGATTAAGATAAATGAAATAATTCACAGTGAATTATAGCGTCACGGGCTACGCCAATTGCTGAATTTACTATAACAATTTTCAATTTTTTGCATTTTTTAATACAAAAAACTTCAATGCCGGTTTTTATACGTGTCTTGATGTAGCCAGTAAAACTGTTCTCCAATGTGAATTATTTCATTTCTGTAAATCAGTTGGAATTCGTTTCTTATATTAAACGCAAATTTGAACTTCGATACGCTATTACCGCAAAATTATAAAATTTTCAAAAGTGTCATTGCTGAAAAAAATTGTCACGATACATGTCTACAAAACAAATCATACTATCTCGTACGAATATAAAAACTATTAAAATCATAAAAATTTTACGTGAACTCCCTCCTAAGGCCATGTTCTCTTGTTTCAAATGTTTTTGCGATATTTTTTTATTAAGATTAAACGAGAGTAGATATCGAAATCAGTTTCGCAGTTTTGTTTCAAATGTTTTTTTGTCGTGACAGCTATTTTTTTAAAACAAGAAATTATAAGTTTTCGACTTAAAAGTCAATTAACCAGAGGTTCGTTGATAACATAGATAGCTAAAACCATAGTATTTACTGCCTTGAAAAAAAATTTGCTAAATTGGAGGAGACGATTTTAAACAAAACAGCCAGACAGATTTTTGATATATGCTATAGTTTAGGCGTAAAATTTTAATACCGCTAAATATTAGAAACAAAAGAGCCTTAAGATGAGGGCGATACTTCGGTGATTGTCCATTGCCAATAATGAGGGTGAAGGGACGAACATAACCTCCAGTTGTGAACCTGAGGAGGTTACATTGAATTTCACCTTCCCAACTGGGAATCCATACGATGCTAATATGCTCAATAAAATACGTAATTTCTGTAGGGAAGGTAGTGTTATAAGTTTTATGGCAGTTTGTACAGTTCTTGAGCAAATTCTCTTGGGACACTCTTTCATCGACATCTTATTAAAGACAGCCGGATTGTGTTAAGCATTAACGGACTTTGCGCCAATTTTAATGTTATCATTAAAACATGCTGTAAGTTTTTCGGAACTGAAACAGTCTTACAAGAATAATATTAGTATTGTAAATAATATGATCGTAATCATAGGATATAGGAGTAAAATGTTTTCTATAACACCGTTCAAATGCAGAAAAATGTTTTATATCGAAGTAGCAATTGGCGCATAGTCTATTGATGCTAACACCGACCATTACTGTCATCCGTTCCTTCAGCCAGTACCGAGCGAGGTGGGGCAATAGTAACACCTTGGACTTGCATTCGGGGGAACCCGGGTTTGATCCCCGGCTCCGGCCATCCTGATTTCGTTTTTCCATGGTTTCCCGATATCGCTCCAGGCGAATGCTGGGACTTTACCCTAACAAAGGCCATGGCTGATTCCTCTCCCAGCTGCTGTCATTGTACCAGGTTGTATGTCATCGTCTATAATGACCTCGCTGGTGACGAGGCGTACAACTTATATTACCTGCTTCAGCCAATTTTGTTTTGGTTTTCTTCTTAAGGCTTCTGCCTACCTAGGAGCGCGGCGGGAGCAAGGATAGGGTTTTACATGTTAAACTAAATTCCGTGTAGCTCTGTCAGCCTTTGAGATATCGCTTTCGGATGTAAACCATTTTCTGCATTGATAAGTGGAGAATACTGCGACGTAAACGAAAATGTGAAAATAATTTTATGAATACAGGGTTTCGAGTGTTTAATCGGCATAAAAACACTTATTTGCTCATAGTTTTCAGGGTATTGATATAACTTGCTTAAAGATTCCGTAGCAGTGTGGGCCATATCGTACTGAACAAAAACGTCAGTGGTGGCATATATGTAGGTTTGAAAGTGACTGAGATATTTAGGAATATACTTAAACCTGTAACACCCTATCCTTGCTGCCACCGGAGCTCTGAGGTAGGCAGAAGCCTTAAGGTTTCGCACAATATAAAAGGTAATATGTTATGTTGGCAATGATAATTTTTCCCTGCTAGACCTGTTTGTGTTTAGTCTATAGTAGTATTGATAGAAAAACGTTTCCCACGAAAGTAACAAATAAAATCTGTCTTAAGATATAAAAATATGTTTTTATTTACATTTACAACATTTACAACATTTACAAGGAAGCACAGGTATTAAGGAACCTAGAAGCCTTTTCACAATGTGAAATAATGAATGAATTTCCGTAAATTATAGTTTGCAAAATGGGAGAAGGTTGAGGAATCCCAAGAACCTATGCTAAAACAGATAATTTAATTAGGTAACATATATTTGTATTATGTCACATGTCGTTTTACAGAGGTTTGCGTTTGTAGTTTTGATACGTACAGGTCATCCGGAATAAAGTAAGCACTAAAGAATTAACCTTTGAAAATAAAATCACTAGTTATTACTGCATGTATTTTAAAATTAACAATAGTTACATTACTCGTATTGTTGGCAGCGAATTGTCTAATATAGCTTCGTATATTTTCCGATTTAAATACAACAATGCTGAAATAAAATCAACTGAAATAGGCGTATTTGTATTTCATTGAATTAATAAATAATTTCTTTAACAATTAATTATGTAAGTTCCTGCCAACTGCGCAATTTATCTTACCCGCGCAAACATCAAGTGATGTGTCCAGAGAGGTTAGACATTTCCTGTCGTTAGCCGTTACACGCGCAAGGTTACGAACTGTCTGAAAACAGGAATTTAGCAGAGCTTTTTTGAGTCATCAATTTTCGAACCTCCTATGTATCTATCTATGTATATCGACGTGTGTTTGTGTGTTCCCTATGGTCCCCAAAACGGCTGGAGCGATTTTGATGAAATATTCAGGCACTCTTCATTTTAGTCAAGCGGGTGATCCTGTGAAGTTTGGTAGCAATCAGATCAACAGAAATGTCTTTTTTGTTTTTTTGCCAACTTTGTGTCATTTTTTCCCTACAAATTATTTAATTACAATTAATAATAAATAAATTAATTAAGTAGGATAGAGATTTGGAAGTATGCGGCATGTCAATAAATTCTTGGCTATAGATAATTAATGCTACCCAGATATATATATATATATATATATATATATATATATATATATATATATACACACACACATTAGTAAACAACGTGCAGGTTATGATTGTGTATTTATATGACTAGTATATATCTTGTTACTTCACAAATGTGAGTAAATCATGAAATAAATATATTACTCTGTGTTTCAGGATTGGTGTACAATTTTCTGGCTGTGGTTGGGAACCACTTTGCTACTTTGACTTGGCGTACTAAAGTCACAGTAGCAGATTATCGACAAATATATCATTACTCTGCAAAATCTATAATTGTACATGTTTGATCTGTATTCTACCTGATATATATATATTTTAAATATTTATCCAACATAAAAATTATTTATTTATGTTAATTTTACCATTAAGTAGAAAACAAACTGTGATTGCATATTAAGAGCGCTGCCTTTCATGCGCTTAAAATGCGTTGTAATGTGTTCGGATAAATATGTTTTTCTTACGAATAGAAAAAAAACACTTCGGACAAAGTCTTAATGTCATTAAGACGCAATACTCATTGAAAACGCAGTTTCTAAGTCCTCTAACATAGCTGCAAACAGCCTCTTCAGACTTCCGCACTTCGAACTGTACTAACAGAATGTTATGTGGAACTCGGATTAAAACATCCACTGAACTTTGCTACAGACATTCCACCAATAATGTGTCATGGTCACCGCTTAAGGCGGTCTTATTTCTACTCTTTTTAGATATGTAAATTTTAACGCCTTAACGAGAGCAGATTTTTAAAAATCTATCTGGCAGTTTTGTTTAAAAATCGTATTTCCCATGTTTGCTGATTTTCCATGACAATAAAGACTGTGATTTTAGATAATTATGTAATTTACAAAATTTATCTATAATTACTTGTTTTGAAATAATTAGTTATCACTGCAAAAACCATTTCTAAACAAAACTGCCAAATGTATTTTTGATATCTGCTCTCGCTGAAAGCATTATTCTATAACTGTGGGTTTCTTGAAGCCAATTTGCGAAAATTTAACAACAGCAATCTTAAATTGTTTCCATTGTTACGAACTTCTGATGCCAGAACCTTGTGCATTTAACTGCGGCGCAAGAGATCACGCGTAACGAATGAGTAATTCTGGATAAATATTTACTCATAAAGTTAGCTAATTTCATTATCTAGGATTGTCATTAAGTATTATATCCATATTGGCTTCGAAAAAGCGTAGAAATCAAGTGATGTTTTCAGCGTTTATTTATCTACAGAAACAAGAGAGCCTGTTCCTGTGTACAAATGGATCGGCGGGAATATTGCAAGTAAGTTCAGCGCTTGGCTAGCTGTGGTGATGCGGAAATCAAGGTCACTCTTATAGCTCCGTCACTTCTGAGACACTAACGCGCAAAGCTGCTCAAGGTAGGCGGTGCCCTTAGGGGATGTGTAAAATAATTTTATTGTATTTTCAGTTTTCGAGCCATTACATTTATTGAAGTCGTCTTATCAAAATTTTCTCTTCGACAAGACACAGGACATATTCTTGATAAACTGCTTCTCATAAATAATAATGCAGTCTTTCTTTAATTTGTCAAGCAGAGTCACAGCAAGGGATTAACTTTCAAGAATGATTACAAGACCAATACGAAATGAACATGATCTCCAAAATACATCACATATATCTTCTAATCCTCAACATTGACTAATTAAAAAAAAACACTTTAAGACATAAGTTATTGCAGAAAATCGATAAATAAAATTTAGCCTCTAACTCTCCCCCTAAGAGTTCTGGAAACTAAGCGACGTGAAGAATTTTGATGAGCGCTTATCATCTAGGACTTGATTGCTGGTGAGGCCTGATGGAAGGTGAGTGTGGAACAGCGTCGGAATGATTGGGATATCCCCGAGAAAACCCATCAACAAACTGCATCGCGCAACACGATACATACATGCGAAAATATAGGTCGACCCACCGGGATTCGAGCTCGGACTCTCTTGGTGGGAGGCGCTCGTTCTAACCACTGCGACAACTACGGACCCTTGAACGGGAACAAATGTTAAGAAAACTGTATTTTTTAATGGAACAATTTACAGTATAACTGTTGTAAACATAATGTATTCTAATCAAAATTGTATGAGAAAAACGTGCTATATTTAAAATCCTTGCCAACTTTCATTTTTAAAACTCAACGTATCCAAGAAGTTAAAAATTGCGTACCAGCAGTAGCCTACATGATGCATTAGTGCATATAGTCTATCTCATATAAGTAACCCACTTTTTTGACAGGCGTGTATACATTCCATTTTACTGCTGTTGCCATGGATTAAGCAATACATTCCACTGCCACAAGTGATTTTTGCACAAACACACTCAGCTGACCTTTCCTGTAGAAATTTGGACACACGGCAGTCTTCAAAACTGTCAAAATCTGGAATTACTATGTAAGACAGACTATAGTGTGCCGACTGGATCGTGTTACTGAGGAATATCATTGCAGCTATTATTGGCAACTACATACCAGATGAGTCGTATTTAATTGGACGGTAGGCATTGTGCGAAGTAGTATTCCACAGTAAAATTACCCACGCTGTGCACTGTAACGGTGCGTTTTTGGACCTATGTTCATATAACATTTTCTGTTCCTGTAAATGTGAGGATCGTTTCTCCAAAACATTCAGATACAAGTATACAACATCCTGTATATTCAAAATTGTACACACATATGCTCAAATTTTGTCATGTAATTTTATAATATCCTTTATATTTAAAACTGTACACGTACATGTAGTTCAGACTCTTTTGAACTATATTGTTTGTTAACATTTTAACCTCTCTCATTCGTCGACTACATTCTCGACTATAATAGTAGTTTGAGATTCTGTTTCAGCCATATTGTCTGTCCTAGGCCCGTTGAGAGATTCGTAGTGCCTTCCAATCACAATAACAAAGTCGCACAGAATACCTGTAACACAATAAGAACACACATTTAGTAAACAGAGTTAACCTTAACGGGCGACTTACGCCATATGCATTTCTAAATATTCTGCACAGGTTTCCGTACATATAACATATACAACACTAATTGGCATGCATGCCCGATAGTCACTGGACCTACGTTGATAGGTGATATTATGGACCATCCTAAAAGGAAGGTAATCAATTATCATTAGCTTTAGTCGCAAATATGTCTGAAACACAGCTATGTTAAAAGCGGCTGAAATGGTTACATTTACAGGTGATATCAGAGTTGACATATCGTCACATATTATTTTACTTAGCTTTACAAAATAATATTTTTAATGCCACAAATGATGTATCTCGAACATCGTTGTAACCATGTTTTGCTGGTCCTTGTAAACAGAGATGCTCTGAGTACTAAATACGCAAATTTTGTTTTATTGAGGTTTTTTGCCCTCTCAATATTATTTATTACTAATCGCAACAGGAAAATCGCGTGACTTAAACGCCCCGCACGTTAGACTTTACATCACTATGCACACTCTAGCATCAACAGTTTGTGGACTTTCTGCAGCCCCACATGAGAAAAAAATGTTTACCTAAAAGAAAAAATCTTTAGAAAAGGATTTCCGATTTTTTATAAGTTTACTAAATATTGTAAATTTTACAGGAAATGCTTGAAAATAAACAAATATAGCTGTATATTTACAAATACTCATCTAAGCCTACAAATAATTTTTCTATATTTTCAACAAAATTCTTGTACATGTTAAAACATTGTCTGAAGTGATTCATATTTTTTTTTTTTGGAAACCAGTTTTCAAGAATTATTTTTTGTAAAAGTACAGAATATTTTGTAATTTGTGACTGGTCTCTAAATGTTATTTAATTTTACACCGAATAATCTAGTCATAAAATGTATCCCTCTATTTCCCTTAGCTATTTGGAAAATTGAGACTACTTTAAAATGTCCTGCGACATTCTTGTTGCAGTGCCTAGACTCATAAATGTTTAGATGCTAGTTTTCTGGCTATTTCGATACGGGTCGTTCTGGATAAACTGAGAACTAAAGATTTAACGTTTGAAAAAATTCACTAGTCATTGCTGCTTATAATTCAACATCAACAATATTTGGGGTCGGCTGTTTTTACGTAAATATTCTTGCACCTCTTTGTTTCAGTGTTTTACGCGCACATCTGCAGCGTTGCTTCATGGTTGTTGGCAGCCTGTTTTGTGCAAAGGCATCTCTTATTTGACTGTGTCAATCATAACAAGGTTAATACGAAACCACACGCCTGAGGTTATCGGGTGGAACAACAAGATGCTGAGAGTTAAAACATGCAATCATCATCATCATCCATTAAGCAGCAGATTTACATAAATTCATGTGAGTCGTTGAAAGAAATTGTTGCGTAATTCTTTTCACCAATGTCAGAAGAAACATATATGGCACGCCTTTTAGGAGCAGGTTTTTCTGGGTCCTTCAAAATGGCTATAAAAAAATCGTATAGACTGTTCAATAAAGCGAGCATTGCTTAAATTTCTCTTTCAGCTATGTTGGAATCGTCTTTAATATTTTTAACATTAAAACTTTCCTGAAACTAAAAGCCAGTGTAAATGTTTCACCACTATCAAAACTTAACTTCTCTGTCCCCAATAAATTAAAGTTTTTGGGAATGATAAGTGTTGGAGATTGCTCAGTTTAAGGTAAACAGAGTATACCTAAAAATGCGCATCTATTAACGATCATGAATTATTTTGAAAACATTATAACTCCGTTTCCTGTATTGTACCCTAACTTTAATTGTATACACATTACATCTGGCAATACTGGTCTCAGTATGCCGGATATCCGTGTTCGTGCGCACCAGGAAAAATGTACGGGGTTATCTGTCGCCTCACGAGGAAGATGATACTGACGAGGAAGAAACGGAGGATGCATGCGTTCATTCCGGCAACATCTCCGTCATACTCTTTCCCACCTCCATCATCCACAGTTATGTCATGTTTAAATTAGGACTCTTTTGTTATCTTGGAATTTGTTTACAGTGTGGTGTATCAATGACGGAATGGTTGCGTCGTTGCTAGAGAATGTCGCTGAGTCTCAGAAAACCAGTAGCAAAACAACAGGACTAATTAAGAAAAATTGAACAACACAAATACGTAAGTAACAATTCAAGGAAGCAATAATAGCTGTCGCCATTGTCATATATTATGTTTGGTCGTTGGCTGATTGATTTTTCCTTTTAGGTTTTTCTTGTTGCCTTTATACACTGACTATGTTCCTATTTCGGAATTATTTGTAAGTTTATGACCACAGACATTCTGGCTTCCTTCGATTGTGTTTTACGTGTCTTTGTTGCTCGTGAATGTTCTGCGATTCAACCACGTTCGACAGCAATGGCGTGTATCGAACAAAACCTTTCAGGTTGTACTTTTAGTTGACCATTCATGGGACGGAAATTATTCGACGAGAAATTTACATGCTTTAAAATTGTTTGCAATTATTGGTTAGTAAATGTTTAATATTGCTAAATACAAAACTGCTCAGATTGTACGGCGGACCTACACTAACGATGGTGAAGGTGATTTTTGTGATAGTATTAGTGCAGATCTTGTACTGTTGTACATCATTCTTCCAACCCCTCGTCCACTGATTATGTGAACATGTCATAGGATTGACCGCTGAAATCTGCGGTATATAGGTACATGAAGACAACAAAGAAGTTTTATGAGGTTGTCATTTTTCTTATCGAATGTCACAAGCGAAGAAAAGTCGTAGTTTTATATTTATATTAAACAGCGTTAGTTTTGTAGAAGTTGCTTAGGAGTACTATTTCTTCTATAAAAAAATATCTGTCAGTTTTCCATAATAGCAATTCTAAATCAAAATTTGAATGTTTTACTTCATACACACCTCTAATACCAATAAACATGACGAAACGAAATAATTCACAGTGCATCTAAATGTCTCTGGCCATGGGTGAAGCATATAGAACTCCACTACAAAGCATGTTAAAAATTACTGATATCAGGAAAGAATTCAAATTTTAGAATTTCCATAATACAAAAAATGTTTGTTATGAGTATTTATATGCATTAAGCTGTACTCCGTGACACGTTGTTACGCTGTGGAATAATTCGTTTCATTATGTTGATTGGTTTTCGGGGGTTGTAAGAAGTAAATGTATTAAAATGCTCAGTTTGATACGCCATTGTGGGAAAACATGCCGAGCTATTTTTTTTTTTTTTGCAAGAGGAAAACTTGCTCCCAAGTAACGTCTATAAAATAACACCGTTTCATACATTATAAATTTATGATTTTTCTTCACTTGAGCATATCAACGACCGCTCAAGGAGTGAGTGAGATATTTTGGTCAGCGCTTAACATCGAGGTCTTTAGAGCTGATGAGAGGTGACATGAGGTGAGTATGGAGCATCGCCGGAATGAAGGTGCGGAGGGAAGCGGGAGATCTCCGAGAAAATCCACCGACCGGCGGCATCGTCTGGCACGATTCCCACATGCGAAGATCCGGGGACCGACCCCGCCGGGAAACGAGCCCGGATCGCCTTGGTGGGAGGCGAATGGTCTGACCATTCAGCCACCGCGGCCCCCGGCCGCTCAAGGATAACACATGTTCACATATATCAGTGGAGGGTGAGTTGTTTGAGTAATATACAGCAGTACACATACTGGACCTATACTAAATGAATAATTGAAATAACTAACCTAGACAATTGGAATGTGTCGTGTTCGGGATATTTTGTTCTCAGGACAGCGGTGGTAGAATGGTCAAACCATTAATCTGCAACAACGGTCTAGATAAGTTTTTGGGGAGGAAAAAGTACTGATTTTCACAAGTGGAGAACGTGGTGGACGTTGAGCCTACATGTGGGTTTTCTCAGGTAACTTCTGTTTCCTTTGTATTCCGTCGGTCTGCCTCATATCGTCCCGACCAGTGCTTGGCTGCAAAAATTGGAAGATTACACAATTATTCGCAACACTGTTTAACTTGCAGACCTTCCCCACTTGTAATACTTGCGGCATGTAACGTATTGCTATTAGTTTTACTGTTCTCTAGTTTGGTGGTTAATAAAAGCTCACACATACGCAGATGAAAGAAAGTTCGTATTGAGTAGAGATAATCGGAGATACTAACTGATTTCTTTTGATGTTTTCTCGTAAAATTGTCTTTTTTATTTAAAAATTAGGATGAATTGTCATTTATCATTTATAAAAGCTACTATTTTTCTTCCAGGAATGTTACAGATATAACTGGCTATCTCTTGGTATTTTATTTACAGATAATTGTCTTATTTCTGCACGTGAGATATTTCTGAAAAAGTGATTTTTTGCGTGTGATAGTATTATAACTTTTTTTTTTGGCTAAGTGTTAAATAAAGGAATGCCAACACTTTCAACAGTTTTTTGTGCAAATATAAAGATGAGAATGTTTTCCCCTGCAGAACCTTTATAAAGGCTGAACTGTATTTTCATAGTCCACTCCTTTGATAACCAACCTAAGAGTTCTAGTATTTTTCGAATTTGTTATTTACATTTTCATCTAATCATTGAACAATTCTTGTAATGGGTTCGTATTATAAACATAACAGATTTTTTACATACGCCATTGCATACACATACATACATACATGCATACTCACACACACACACACACACACACACACATATATATATATATATATATATATATATATACATACACACATTACAGTTTTTTGGACATACGCCTTTGCGTATGTTGTATGTATGTATGTCTATATATATATATATATATATATATATATATATATATATATATATATATATACACATACGCAAAGGCGTATGCCCAAAAAACCTGTAATGTCTGTAGATTTTCATTGTTGGACCGTAGAGAGATCAATGATTGTAATAGTACACGTGCCCTAAAATGTCCAGTTTAATAATATTATGTCAAACGAAGAATTGGTTGTACGAAACAGAATCACTGATAAACATTTTAAAGTATTCTTGGGTAAACCTACTCTACTTTGTTATATTAAGGCTTGGGAATTCAGTAACAGAAATATGTTAAACATTTAAATTATGTTCTTATATGTGATACAGTAGTCACTTGTTACCGAGTGAACTCTGTGTACAGATCCTATCCAATATTGTGAAGCCCTCAACGTCATTTGTTAATGACATTAAGGTATATCACCGTGCATGGTTGGTTTACCCTATAACAACACTGGAATTTTCAGTAGGCTGCGAACTTTGTTTCTACTGCAAAATATGTTGTTTGACAAAATTTTAGTTGTCTGATGTAATCGTCTGTTGGTTAGTCAAGTCTAGCATGCAAGATTACCACTGATCCATTTTTACTATGTGACTCTAAGATGTGACCCTTTAATTTAACTAGTCAAAATATTGCAGCAAAATTCAGTGTTTTTCTATTTTAGATTCGAATATTTTGATGTACATCAGTTTGAGGAGGTCGTTTATAGCTATTCTGGAGGGCTAAGAAACAGTCTTTTTAAATTAACGTGAGTTGTAAACACTGATATTCCATCTTTGTCCGAAGTGATTTCTTTTCGTACATTGGCACGACGGACACGTGAAATTCTTCCGTAAGAAAACGCATTTGCTTACACATCGCAACGTATTTAAAGGCGTGGTAGGCTGGGCCCTTGAATTACGCGTTGGAAGCCTTCTACTATGTGATATCATCTATAAAAACTTTAATGTTGCAGTTAAAACACAGCGCTTTGGTTTATAATAACATTTTAATACCTGTGTGTTATTTGCTTAGACCAAGCATTATTACGGCGAAATGCCAAACTTTTTGAAGGATTGAAAAATGCTTTATGTTTCGCTGTATTTTGTGTAGATCTCTGGCATCCTTACCATTTATCACATCCAGTAGCGTACATCAACTTTATTCCGACATTCTGTCCAGATTGTCGTTGACAAAGATTAGGAATAAACAATAATTAATCATGAATTATTACCCCTTTGTGCAGAAATATAAGAGTTTAGCAAAAATAGGTTTCTTCCTTGGCACGAACGTTGTGCAAGTTTACATACGTATTCCTCAATGACTCTAGTATTTGTTAATTAATGTAGGAATTAATATCTTTATTCCTGTCCGTGAGAAGAACCCTTTGGAATAATGTTTTAACTGGTAGGATATTACCCAAATCAATGCCACTTGAGAACTGTTTTCTTCTAAAGTTTTGAAAATATGTCCTGCGTTATAGCCACGGTTCTGATGTGTACTGAACATGAGCAGGCTCGAGAACACACCACACTTTACTTCCTCCTAAAATTAATTTGTGAATTCCTTATTTATTTTGGGTTTAAACTGACTAGAACAACAGGACTGGAATTAATCACAGCAGACAAGAAAAATCACAGCAACTTTAGCGTGGAATTGGACCATAGTCTATAATATTTACCTGATTAATGGGAATATCTTACATGATTGAGATGATGTCATGCTTAGAGTTTTACTGAAATATACAGTTCTGCCAACTATAGGCCGTTCACGGTAAATAGAGCACTTATTAAGGCCCTCCTTAAGTTTGCCTTTCAATCCATTTGTGTACAGCAGAAATTTTTTTTCCGCAGAAGAATGGTATACAGATCCGTATTATTAGTTTGTTGTGAAGAAATATTGCTTTACAGATAAATAAGGTAATGAAAACACAATTATTATGTTTAGTTAGTTTTTATTTAAAATTTTTTCTTTGAAAACATTTTAAATTTCTTTGTAGCAAGGGTGATAATTTTTTCACATCACGTACCCTTCAAAACAATACATAACACTTCACCATCAATTCACCATTTACTGTAACACAATTTTTCCTACAAGTACAGTTCACTTCAAACAAAAATTTTGTTTACTGCAGTGTTACTTTGCAATGTTTTATTTTTCGAATAATTTTTCACTGCCGCAACAAAATTGGTGATGTTACAAAGACAATTTTTTAATGTACATTCGTTCAACAGTGTAAACATTAACATGGTTCTAATAAACACTGGTTTTCACAGCTTTGAGATAAATTAACATCTCAGGCTTCAACAACACAAATATACTGTCTCTAACTTTCAGATTCAAAACTGTACAGGTGATAGGGAATTTTAAATTGAAATTTACACCAACGCTCGCGCAGCATCACCAGACATATTAAGGACTGTATACGGATATTAAAGATCTTTGTTAAATCTTTTGGTGAAATATTTCATTGTAGCATAAGATGTGACAAATTACAGGCAATGTCACTTAATAGAAACATTAAACATTACTATTAGGTGCGTATTATTAGACTAAGTTTGTACGGAGTTATTCAATCTTTAATACACAGTGAGAGATAATTATTATCTATAAGTTTATATTATTTAAGTTATTTCATTATAAGGCTTTAAAATTACGTAAACTATGCGCGTATTGAAAGGTAAGGTAATCAGCTAAGTCTTCGTTAAAATCTTGCCAAATTTTGAATTTAGAACAATTAAACGAAATTCAGCATGATTAGTGACACTGGTTTTTAGACCATGAATTTTATATAGGGACTCTATGTTAGAATAAAAATAATTATTTTTGAATAAAAATTACATGCTGTGAAATATGTGGTAAAATACTTCCGTATAAGATGCATTGCCATTTTTTTCTTAACCTAACCTCTCCTCTCACAATATTTCTTGAGATGTGTTTCGTACAACACTTTGTGATTGAAAAACGAACTAAACAGATCCATCGAGAATCAATTGGCTATAAATTTGATTCCCCATTTATAACCCGAGGATGCTAGTTAGATAATCAGAGCTGTTAACGAGCGTTGCGAGAATTTATACGTCATTGTAATTCAGGATACGAATTGGCTGAAAGTAGAACTTTAGCCGGGCAACGTTCCTAAGTTTTACTGAGAGCAGCAGAGATTAGTTTCGAGCTTTCCTTTTTATGCGAGTTAAGTTCCGTAACTAACAATTTTGTCAGTACAGTTTACCTTCCGAGTAACTTATTTTATGTAGGCACGTGTCTGGGACGGTGTAGTGGTCAAACCACTCGCCTTCCACCACGTTGATTCATGCTCGATTCCTGGCGAGGTTGAGTAGATGAAGAGATTTAGGCCATCATTTAAGAAGCTCAGAAGCGTCGGAGCTGTAAGAGCATCTTGAAGACAGTAACGAGCAATAAGTTTTATTAATAATTAACGAAGTAAAATACTTGCATGTTTGGCACCTCCTCCCTCCTTTTATTCCTAGTTACCTAATGAGTCGAGTATTTCTTTATAAACAAGGTGTTGAAAGGGAGAGAGTTCCGTTAACAACGAAGTATTAAGAGCCGATGAGGATGAAGTGAGGTGAAGGGGCAACACGACATACATGCCCCAACCAGGACTCGAACCCAGAACCTCTCTCAACGGAGGTCAGCTAAACAAACATATTTTGTCATTTTAAGGCACAGCACTTGCTCGAAACAAAGTCACTCTTGTAACATCTTCGAAAGACGGCTCTGTCATCGTATTGAAAATTCTTCTGTCGAGTGTTCCACATTTGAGACTCTTGACAAGGATGCAGAGTTTCTAGAGGTCTCGCTGCTGGCCAGTAACAGCGCCGGAATAAACGGCTGTAGTCACATAATAACGACGTGTGTCCACAGTCTACATAAGCAGATAATAACTGACGACTGTACTTATTGTCACGCATTGTTAGTTTGCTGTATTTCCGCCTGGGCGTCTCGGCGTTTGTTCAGCAACGAAACATAGCTCGTGACTACCAGTAGCAAGCACAGCATCAAGACTGAAACACAAACAATAATACGACAGATTAGAGTTCTTTTATCCGTAAATACGAGTTAAGGGTATGGTCTACCGAAATTTTCATCACCATGTCTGTTTTTTTATATTTGTACCAGTTATTTTTTTCAGACAAAAATGTGACTTAATTTTTGTCTTTCAAATATTTTTTTTATCTCGCATAGTTTTTGTGTAATGGCTCGTCAAAGCCAACATTTACATGTTTCCAGTTTTAAGGACGACACTTAAACCAGCTCACTCACCTAAATAAAAAAAAATCACAGTGAATAAAACTGTTGTGGGTTTCAAGTTCAGCTATGTTAACCGACAAATTAAGATATTTTTAACTAAAAAAAGTATAGAATTTTTTTTTGTTTTAAATTTCAGCACTTTTATTTAAATACAAGAAAGTTAAATTCTTTATATTTGTGTGCGTGCCATTGTAGCCTGCGACGTCTTTATCCACTGTGAATTGTTTCAGTTTGGTAAGTGAGATAGTATTAGTGTAGTCCTTAAAACGGAAACTTGCAAATTTTTATTTTAACATTTTATTACGCAAAAATTTTGAGAGATAAAAAATTCATAAAGTCAAATAGGTAAGTCACACTTTGTGCTTAAAATAATAAAAAAAAAATAGTACAAACAAAATAATGAAAACATGGCGATGAAAATCGCTGTGTACCGCGCGCCCTTAAGTTCAGTGACTCACAATTTTGCCAGCACAGTGTAACTTCCGAGTAACTTATTTTATGTGGGCACGTGTCTGGTCAAACCACTAGCCTTCTACCACGTTGATCCAGGCTCGATTCCTGTCGGGGTTAACTAGATGAAGAGATTTAGTCCAGCATTTAAGAAGCTCAGAAGCTTCGGAGCTGTTAGAGCGATCTTGAAGCGCATAACAAATGCCACATCGCCACAACGAGCCAAGCACTGAACTAGCGTGCAGAATTCCCGCCCATCCATGTTTACTATGGGACTTTAAGCAGCGACCATATAATTTTACTGGTGGAAAGTCTGTAGCAAAGTTCAGTGCACATTTATATCGAAATTTCGTATACTTCCGGTTAATATATTTTGTAGTACGGCAGTCTTAAACAACAGTTCTGAGCTATGTCGGAGGGGCTACACTGTTAAATTTTCCGTAAATTCACGGAAATATTAACAGAGAAGAACTATAATTGTACGGAAGTGGCTTCCTTAATTAATCGTTTACGCGTTGCCAGTTTACGGATGTTTGACCGTAACTTTCCTTAAACTCATGGAAAATATGTTGCTATAATGTAAATAATATTTTATCGTGTTTCTCTAATAAATGCTAAAATTAATTATCTCTATGACGCCTACAGCTAATGAGCATGTATACTGGTGCGAAATGAAGAGAAGATATGTGGAGCGACGAGCAAAACAGCCAAAGGATTCGTATCACGCATGGACAAAGGGCCGAACAGTACAGTAAGTGATTGAAGTGTTCCGAGGAGGCCACAGATATATTTTATCCTCCTCGCTTCACTTATCCTGCAGTGAGCGGCCACACATGTCTCTACATAGAACTTATCACAACTGAAAAAAATCACACCTCTTCTCTGCGTTATGCGGCAGTGGATATACACCTTTAAAGTTATATATATATATATATATATATATATATATATATATATATATATATATATATATATATATATATATATATATATATATATATATATATATATATATATATATATATATATATATATATATATATATATATATATATATATATATATATATATATATATATATATATATATATATATATATATATATATATATATA
>PNEQ01011581.1:0-81989 GCA_003012365.1 Medauroidea extradentata | reverse complement strand
TCCATTGTCTGCCTTCCAGTTGAATACTGTGACTTATGGACTGACACCATCTCCATACCTGGCAATCCGTACTTTACAACAGCTGGCTTCAGATGAAGGTCTTCAATTCCCACTGGCTGCAGATGTTCTCAAGAAACATATATTTGTGGATGACATTATCTCGGGTGGAAACAATGTTGAAGATGTACAGTCCCTAAAATGTCAGTTGATTGAGTTGCTCCAGCGTGGTGGGTTTGAGCTTCGAAAGTGGTCAAGTAATTGTTCACAGATTTTAGAAGGTGTACCAATCACTCATCGTGAAAATCCTAAAGTACTCGACTTCTCCTCTGGTCCCATTGTTAATGTTCTCGGGGTTCAGTGGAACCCAGAAAAGGATGTCTTCTCGTATCGGATCAGTCTCAATAGTGGTATTGCAACCAAACGTTTTGTGTTGTCACAAGTGGCTAGAATCTATGATCCTATGGGTTGGTTGTCACCAGTGGTGGTGTGGGCCAAGATTTTGATGCAGGGGTTATGGACGCTAGGGATAGGTTGGGATGACCCTCTGCCATCACCCACTAAGGAGAAATGGGATCAATTCATGGCAGGTCTAGACAAACTTGAAGGAATTCGTCTCCCACGTTTCATATGCCCTGATGTAGACACTGTAGAAATCCATGGTTTTTCTGATGCTTCTGAGCGTGCGTATGCAGCTGCTGTTTATTCGAGGAGCGTGGATACTCAGGGAAGAGTGTGTGTACATCTTATAATGGCCAAGTCACGAGTAGCACCCCTAAAACAAGTGTCACTCCCACGTCTCGAACTTTGTGGTGCCCACCTGCTTGCACATCTTATTCACTATTGCCATACTTTTTTGACCCAATATTTGACTGTCACTGCTGTTCATGCTTGGACTGACTCAAGTGTCACGTTTGGATGGATTAAAACCCAGCCATACTTGTTGAAGATGTTTATTGCAAATAGGGTCTCTCAACTCCAGGATCTAGTTCCTCCAAATTTATGGAAACATGTGCGTTCTCAGGACAATCCTTCCGATTGTGCAACTCGTGGTATGCTGCCCCATGAGTTTGTTTCACAAAACCTTAGGTGGCATGGCCCTCAATGGCTGCTTAACCCACCTGAGCAGTGGCCAATGTCTAATGTAGACCAATCCACAGATCTTCCTGAGCTCAAATCAACACATCTTGTTTTGGTACATACTCAGGAAGCTCCAGAAGAATTGTCTGTTCTCAAACAAATTTCATCATGGCCCAAACTCATTCGTATCATGGCATACATAGTGCACTTTATCAAACACATTCGAAGGGAAGCCTGTAGCATGGGACCCCTGACCACTGTTGAACTTGAGCAAGCTGTTGTTCTGGTGTGCAAATGCATTCAACGTGTACATTTCCGAGATGATTTAGTGCTACTTAAGGAAGGGAAATCGTGCTCTACATGTCTGCAACGCTTGGCTCCCTTTTTGGATCATCATGATGTGATCAGGGTGGGCGGGCGTTTATCAAATGCCAAAATTACATTCCCATCAAAACACCCCATTATTCTACCAAGGGACCATGAAGCTGTTGGAGTTTTAGTGGACTATTACCACCTGAAATACCTGCATGCGGCACCTCAACTTCTGCAATCTCTGTTGTCACAGAAGTTTTGGATTCTGTCTTCTCGTTCACTAGTCCGATCCAGAGTCTTCAGGTGTGTGCGCTGTTTCCGTTGTCGCCTTGTAAACACTCAACCGTTGATGGGAAATCTGCCTTCTCCGCGTGTCACTCCTGCTGGGGTCTTTGAGAAAAGTGGAGTTGACTATGCAGGACCTATCACCATACGTCTCAACAAACTACGCCGTGGTGCTACCCAGAAGGCCTATTTATGTATATTTGTCTGTTTTTCCACTAAAGCTGTCCCCATAGAGGTTGTTACTGACCTAACATCTGATGGTTTCATCGCCGCTCTCACCCGCTTTGTCTCTCGCAGAGGTTTATGTACAGATCTCTACTCTGATTGTGGAACAAACTTTGTTGGTGCGTCAAAGCAGATACACAACTCGTTCAAGCAGCTCTCGAAATCTCCACTGTTGGAAAATTTTGCTGTAGCCCATTCTATCACCTTCCACTTTCTCCCTCCTGCAAGTCCCCATAAAGGAGGGTTATGGGAAGCAGCAGTTAAGTCGGCAAAGTACCACCTCAGACGAGTCATTGGTAGCCAGATCTTGCTCCTAGAAGAACTTATGACTTTGTGTACTCGAGTTGAGGCTGTCCTAAATTCGAGGCCTTTGACTCCCATGTCCTCTGACCCATTTGATGTAGTACCACTCACGCCTGGACATTTTCTGACTGGCAGACCACTTGTTGCTGTCCCAGAACCATGTGAAGAAGAAAAGTACTCTTTGTTTATCCAGAAGGTGGAAATTAGTGTGCTCTCTTGCCAACCAGTTCTGGAAAAGATGGTACAGGGAGTACCTTCAACAGCTCCAACCCCGTGGAAAATGGCAAACGACCCAACCTGGACTGAATGTGGGAGAATTGGTTCTGGTGGGTGAAGAGCGTGTACCACCCCTTGGCTGGTGTTTAGCAAGGGTAACCAGACTCCACCCAGGGAAGGATGGAATTGTCAGAGTGGCAGAAGTACGCACTGGGAAGGGGCAACTTAGTCGGTCAGTACACAAACTGTATCGACTCCCAGTGCAGTGATGTTTTTGATGTGTTTTCGTGTTGTACATGTTGACTCTGAATTGTGTTCTATGACTTAAGAGACCTCATTCGGTCTCGGTGGGCGGAATGTTGTGTGTTATTACTATTAGAATGATGTGTAAATATGCTCGGACCTACTTTTACCGTGTCGCGGAAGGATTGCCAACCCAGCAGCCTCCATCACTACAAAGACGACTCAGTGGACTTCAAGATGGCGGCGCGGTAAGTTCGTGCGATTTCGGCTCGATGTATATTGTTTACAAAGTGTGTAAAATGGTTTGATGTCTCAACAGTGTCTCTTTCCTTCTGTCTGATACAGTATATTTTGTAGTACTTTCTTGTGTAGGTTTTTAACTTGCAAATAAACGGAACAGTTTTAAAAAATGGTTTAAATATTATTGAAAATACATATACTACTGGGAAGAAGTCTAATCGCTGACTTATGAATGTCTCAATACTTGAAAATTATTACAATAATATACTTGTGTGTTATATAAATGACATTGGTTTAGTGAAAAATTATACCTTTCATAATATAGTTTAATGAAACATTTTGTACCTAATTCTGCGGGAACACTAACAGAACATCCACCCCTTTGGATACGGCCGAGTATTCAATGTGCAATGTAGGTCGTGTGCGGACAGATTCATTAATTTTTAGAATAATGTTTCGTAGGTTCTGAATTGAGCACTGTCGGCATTAACTAGGTACTGCTCTTACAAGAATTTTATTGGGCCGGAAAGCACTGCAGAAGAACTTAATCACCAAATTTCAATTTTTAACAGTGTGTTAATATGACCTCAATAATTTAGTAACCTAAGGCAATACTGTAAGCCTTTCCCCTCCAAATATTGTAAAAAAACATAATTTATTAAAATAAATCGCAAAGGATCTGTAGTCCTACCGCGTTTACATTATGTCACTGTCAATACCAATATGCTGCCGAGCGAAGTGATAAATGCCTACAAACTTTCTACATAGTTTATTGGCGTGTTATGCGTTGGTTGCTTAGTATTCAGAATGTAATTTAGATAGTAAGTCGTTATGTGGAGCTCTCTCTCAATGATTATGTTTAAAGGTGCAAAATTTACAGATTACTGTAGTCCTAAAAGATACGTGAGTAGGATCTCAGTTATCATTGTGTCCTAATATGAAGATATATTTCAATAATTTCATTTGATGTGGGATACCACGCTGAGGGTAGGACTTACTTCAGATCTAGAAGGTAAGGAACAAGTACCCTCAAAATTGCGTATGTTATCAGGTTTACTATGAAGTGGCAAGTCTTGGGAAGAATTATCATTTTTCAGTACATGCGATCGGCAACTGTGCAAGCTTCTTGATTTACAATTAGTGTGACATCGGGCCGCTTAGTGAAGTGTCGTGCATTGGTTTCAACTCCTCCCTTATTCCCTTTGCAGTAACTACCCACGTATCACATAAGGTGGAAAATTGTCTTTCGGAAAAGACGAGTCCGACCACTATACGGCCTTCTTGAAGCCGCATTAAGATAGAGGCAACGTTTAACACTGAGGTCTTGGGCACTGGTGAGGTGTGACACACCGAGTACATGAGAGAGGCAAAGATGTCACTTCCATGTTACAGCGACCTTCTCATTTCATGTTCGATTTTAGAGTGGTGTGGGGTGGCTAGTCCCAGCATCAATACCAACCACACACACTAAACAAATTTAACTGCTGACAAAAATATTAATATTTCGCAGGGTGGCATCAACATATACTAATGACATATTTTATGAACTTTATTTTAAAGTGACTGTTACAATTTTCTTTTCAACGGGAATCTTTAATTTTTTACTTAATTTTATTGCATTTTCGACTGAAGGAAGGAAGACTTAATTACACTGCGGAAAAGTGTAAAGCATTATATCGCTGTTTGAAAACTACGCAGGAAAATGTTACAAAACTCTGGTAAAAGTATTTAAATGACTGTCCAATAAAATTTTTCACATCTTAAACTAGTTACGATGCATCTATCAACTCACACACATATTAAAAATATTCCTTAATCAGTTACAATCGCCATTTAACAAGTTCTTTTCAATGAGTACAAACAAAGTACAAAACACAGCTTACAAAATAACTTACACTGAACTCAACAATTTTATCACAACTTTGTAACTTACTTAAGTATGCACAAAGGCACGCTTATTTCCGCAATAAAAATGAATAAAAACAGAACGTTCAACGTTCGTTAGCCTCAAACACCAGCCAGACATGCTGCCCAATTTGGCCAGCTTAACATTACATGTGTGTCTCATAACATCCATGAACTAACGCGGGTTTTTTAATAATTTTTAAATTACATATTGAACTTTATGATAACAGCTTACTGTTTAAGACGACGGATTGTAATTAGATCCGGCACAAAGCTGTATTATCGAATAGCAAATGTTTAAGTTTAGCAGTGCTACATGGACTCACTACAAATAAGAAATGTTAGCCCCTATTTAGTGTTGGACCCCTGGGGTGACATGAGAGGAGTATGGAGCAGCACTCGAATGAAGGGGCGGGGGAAACGAGAGATCCCCGAAAAAACCCGCCGACCAGCGGCGTTGTCCGGCACGATGCCCCCGTGCGAAAATCCGGAAACTGGCCCTACCGGGAATCAAACCGGGATCGTCTTGGTGGGGTCATACCATTGTCTGATGGACTGTGGTGAAAAATTGAATCACATATCTCAAGAGGGGTTCAGCCTTCACATTTATCGCAGTTGAGTTGTATACATTACAACGCCGGTTTTAATGTAATGTCGACTATTCCTATGGATATAGCTGTCAACGACTACATATTAAAGAAAGTATGAAAAGGGAAATTTTATACAATGGACATTGACACTTACAGGAATAAAGATTTCAATAAAAATTGTTTATGCCTCCTGCCTTCAGATGCAAAAAAAAAAAATTGTATTTTATGGAATATTTTCTGCAAATCCTATAGCAGTCTCCACAGGCCTTGAGTAGGCATGTGAAGTATCACTAGTTTTTAAAGACTTTTGCACCGTGAGCAACCAGTAAACCAGAATCTGAATACAGTGAGTACAAATGATTGTATAATCCAGGAAGTAGTTCGTTTTGACCGTAACATTTCCAAGTATCTACGTATTATAATTCATTAGGCGCTTACGAAAACGTTGTAGGTAAAATCTACTTGGTAGTATGGATCATGTGATCGAATGTATTTTGTCATTGGACGTTAAGCTTTTTTTTTCTGAGAATACGAAAACTCCAAGAGTTGTACGTTGGCGGCCAATTTAAAAAAAATGCTGCGAAATCTACTAGTACAATATAAGTAGGCATATGTGGCATTGTATGCATACTAGTAATGTGTAATATACAAACATGCAACAATCTACCACTGAAAACCGAATTTATTTTGTATACACATGCAGGAGTCTGGTGTTTGTTAACTTCTTAAGTGCTCTTTAGTGTTTTTAAGCTGCTGGAAACCCTCTACCCTGTTCCTGAGCAGAGTCGATCTGGGTTAATCTGGCAAAGACACCAAACTGAATATTTAGAGATTTCAGACGGTAGTAGGCTGTACTGCACCAGGATTTCGAACTACTTGATAGTAACTTCACCTCTGCCCAGTAGATCGAGTAAGGTTTTCGTAAGCGCCCCGTGTAAGAAAAATCGCAATTGTATTTTCCCGCGTGGTGTTTTCTGTCGAACTGACGGGCAGGCGATCAGACGGCACCAGACACACCCCGGAAAATACGTTTGGACGACGGCGCAGTCCGCAGTAGAAAAAGAATAGTGGGGAGGGGATGTGACGGACTATAAAAAGTGTCTCCTTGGCAACGGAACAGTAGTTTCTATCTAAGGGGTGGACACATAAAAGAGAGAGAAAAAAAAGAGAGGAAATGGAGGAAGGTTAGACTAGAGGAACAATTTAGTGGATATTGAAAACGCCCAGACACTTCCACTTTATGTAAAAAGAAATCGAAAGTGTTCAGTTGTAGAGTCACGCTGACGAAATTGTACACACGAACCGAGGCAATCGCAAAATATTTCTCCTTTGCGCGGAAATGAAATTGATTTTAGTTAGAGCTTCTTTTTGGTCACGTATAGAATAAAGTAAGATAGGTATGTAATAGAGCACAACTTCTTATCCATACCAATATCACTAGATACAGAACCGATGGCTCTCCGGTCACATAGTAAACGTGTAATGAACCGGTAATGTCCAGTATTATACATTCCCACCAATCACCAGGAGTTATTGTGACCGTTATCATGAGGGTCAGATCATGAATCATAATCTGGTACTCCTGAAATGAAGTTCTGTGTTTTACCACTATGCTACCTAATTCGTGGGTTTCTAGAAATGAAAACTTAAAAAGTTGTAGTGTTTATAGTCACCGTTACTATATATAATACCCTTGCAAATGGATATCATCTTATATTTTAAACTTTAACACATACATAAATCGGTAGTACTTTAACAATTTTAGCAGTGAGTAATGAATTGTATATGCGATGTTATTATTTTTTGGAAACAATTTTAATCGGTAACCTTTGGCAGAAAGTGTTTCAAATGTATGTGGTTTTCGGGAGCAGGTTAAAATTGAAACGTGATTCATAAACACAAAAATTCTTTAAACTCTTATTCGTTTTCCAGTTTTAATAAATTTTTTAAACAATAAGTAAGTGAGTTACTTCCATATTATTTAACAAATGTTAGTTATTTGAATATCTTATGTTCAAATCATCAAACATAAGGAACCAAAAAAAAAAATCACTATTCGGTAACAATGCTAAAGTGATTAGACGAATAAATGTTCAGTAATTTACAAAATTAGGGCTTTTGTTACGTTACTCGTAATGATGTTACAAATAAAACAAGTCATGTATACACACACAAAAAAAGTGTTATTCGTAGTAAAGTAGATAGACCGCTACAGGGTGTATTTTCATATGAAACATTGTTCGCATTCTAATAATGTACTGGGCGTAAAAAATTTCAGTTTCGTGAATGACAGGACTTAACGACGCAGAATTAAAGTATCGTAAACGTAGGAATGAAACGTAGGCGGTGGTTGGTTAGGGCGATGCATACGTTTACAAAATTTAATTCGACTGCCAGACTTCCGGGTACTCAAAAGTAAACGTGCCACACTTTTAGATTTTTGTTGACAGTTAAAGACGAAGACAACAGAAATAGTAAATCCAACATCACATCTGAGAATATGTCTGGAATGTCTCCATCCAACTTGGTGGAGGATAATCGAACGAATAGCACCTTATCAAATAGTGCGGGTAGAGTTAAAAAAATTCACCAATAACTATGTTTCTTATGTCCTCAATATTTGCGTTTTTAACCTGAATCTGTCCTCTTACTTACGAAACCATACATTTGACGCTTGTAAATATCATTTTAAAACTTAGATAATATATTTGTTAGCGTTTGTTTCGGGACCCTTCTCATTATTCAGCTTATGTATCCAATAACATTAATTAAGACGTCATAATGTTTTGCTTATTATATCGCAGTTAAAAGCTTACCGATAATGTTCCAAGGTTTATGTAGCTTCGAATTTTGTTGAATGTGGCAATGTTTTCTGTGAGCATTACCCAGCTAAAGAATATGATGAATGAATTGATTTATCGGTTTGATACTCAAAAGTTTTCCCCTACGTTGTGAAGGGTATAAGGTTGGGTTTAATGTATAACCACTCTCCAAAACGGTTCATAAAATATTCACCATTCAAATTTATTAAGAATATTTATGTGGATGATAAAAAGCTCCGAACATTGGCATTTACTGAATTTCATGTTGGAACGGTTATACAACACCAATTATAATACAGTTTTAACCGCAAGTTAAAACACTGGATTTTTTCACGAATTTTTACGTTTCTGCGATGACGTAAGATGATTCTTGAATAGTTTTCGACAGGTCATTCATGCTAATATTATAATTATCACAAGTCACATAAGCTTGTTTACATAGCAAGAATATTAAAACAAGATTTATAATTTACCACCACTCTTTGTCTAGTTATGACAGAGAATATATTATACTTAACGTGCACATAGTAGCACAGCATCAAGTTTTGTTCCACTATTTTAGTCCTTCAACTCTCCATAAATTACGAAGGGTGGTTAGAAAAGGGTCAAAATTGCTTGGCCAAGAGGATGTATTGCAGACGAATCATGCGAAACTTTTCCACGTCCTTTCTCCACGCCCTGGCACGATACTAGTATTTAAGCTGCAAGCACGAAAAATGTGCAGTGTACTTTGAAAACACTTATTCAAGTCGTTTCTATCCAATGTCCACACAAATAGACAAAAAGAAACAAAATTTTTTACTGTTATACACGTGGATAAATAATGTTTTATTTTCACGTCCAAACGTTGAGGAGTGTAGGCCTTAATATTATCGCGGGACTGCTGATTGTGTTTCAAAGTAAATATGTGTCTTTTTTTCAAGAATTTTAAAGTTTTATAAATTAAAGTGTGTACAATTTTTAATATCTCATACTATACCTGCGTATGAAATTCTATTGCATAAAATATATCTGAAGAATTCTATAAACTGAACGAACTTTCACCGAAATGTTATACACAAATATGTCTTTGACATTTTCTGCGCAAGGTGGCGCAACGGTATTAAGAGAACACGGATTCAAGAAATAAATGTTTTCGATTCCCGACTTCAGCCCTCCTGATTTACGTTCTCCATGGTTTCCCAGAGTCCCTCTTGGAAAATGTTGGTATGGTTGTTTAACCAGATTCTGCTTCCAGTTATAACTATTATTGCATCAGGTGGGACCCCCATTTGGATTTGATACACTTGGAAATGGTCAATGAATGAAAATATTAACATACATATACACACTTACACACGTATATATATATATAAACACACCCACCTACAAGCTCATACATGTCTGCACAGGATGGGGCTGAATTCGACAGACAAGCCGCGGGATGCGATTCCTGAGTATATAAGTAGCACTGAATATACAGACAATTTTGACTCTAAACTTAATATTAACCAAGAAATAAGCTTATAAGTTCAAATTTTGAAACGGTATTTTCCTACGTGTTGTTTACAGTGAATGTGCACTGTCGCCTGTGCGCTGACAACACCAAAGCACATATGTACGACGTATTGCCTATACTCTTGGCTTTATAATGTTACGCCAAGCCCTTTAAGTGCGTTTGAATTAAAACGATAGATCGAAGACACTTGTAAAAGAGGATAATTTATGTTACACATGTCACATAACTCAATGTACCTATGTCAATCGTTAGAATTTCCTGACATTGCAAATGTAGTACGCAGGTAGAGGGTGGCCATCCATGTTACTTTCATTAGGCTGGTAGGTATTTTCCAGAATTTGCTATGGGTTAGAAGATTTTAACTACATATATCGTCGTTCAGATAATTGTCCTTCCAAGTTATTCATATTCCCGTATTTTGGGAATATTACGTTTTAAAATTCGAACTTCAAAGCCATAATTCTTTCTTAGTATTAAGATTAAATACAAAGTGGTCTATATGTTTGTGTTTAATATTTACTCAGGAATCACCTCCGGCGCTTTGTGGGTCGAATTCAGTCCCAGCACACACACACACACACACACACACCAACACACACACACACACACATTATATATATATATATATATATATATATATATATAAGTGGCTGTCGACGAAACATTACTAAGGTTTGATAAATTTGGCATTTATTTTTGCATTACTAAATTTCTCATTACGTACGAGCACCAAGGAAAATGTATGGATAGCCAGTTTGTCTTCTTTGACAAGAAAATGTAAACGCATATACGTCATATTTACATTATGTAAAATTGCCCAGATTTAAACAGGCCTGCATAGTGCATAGCTGTGGACACCCATTCCCATGGCATGTATAAATGTATAAACATATGTATTGCCGTAAGCGGGAGTGATTTTGGGGACACGCGTGATGACTTCTGTACACTTGTGTACTATTATATTTACCTTATTTGTTAACTGTGAATAAATATTAATTAATTTTTTGAATTAATCACAAGTTAATTTATTTATTCAGGGCTACCATACATGCGAAAGAAAGCCACTCCATTTGTTCGGCACTGTTTTTGTTTTCGCAGCATTCGTTTAGGGATGTCCCTAGGAGTAGTCGTTTACACATAATGAAGTAATCAATCAAATTGTTAGGATTAGTTTCAAGTTCAATAAATAAAATGTTATCCTTGTTGTCCTTATACTGCTTCTTTCCCAGACTCTGCAATATTTCAAACCATATGATAATTTGTCCCTTTGTTTTTTGAACCTACGACTTCTTTTTATAGCCTACCGAGATTTATTCAGCCGCTGTTCTTAATTCCCAGAGAGCACAAAATATGCTGCGCTATAAGAAACTTCGGATAATTTGTTTTCCTCCTCCATTCCCGCCTGTCTCCTGGGATAAATCTTTGTGTCAGCCCACCAGCATCGCATTCTTATAGTTTCTCGTTTTCGTGCAGCAGCTTTGAATGAAAAAGGTACATTTGGACGCTGCGTACGCAACCGACCGGAAATGATAGTGCACAACCAAGACGTATCCTGGGTCGTGTGCTACGGCAGTGAGGGCGATGTAGTCGGGGTAGGGCGGTTAAGCTCGTATGTTGTCCCCACTAACCCCTTGGTTGTGGAGTCAATGTGTCTTCTGCATGGCGTGGCCCGCGGGAGGTTCAGGGAAATGAGATGCGACGAGAGTTGGTCGAAGAGGGTAGTGGGGATGTATTGCAGGGAAGGTTCAGATGCAGGAATAAATTACCTGCTGCTCCTTCGCATAACCGCCCGTGCTCTCGAATGATATGTTAACCGGGGAGGGGTTGAACAAAGTGTGCGTCGGTTGTGTTGTGGGAGGTCGCCTGGACTGGTTCTTGTCACGACACACTCGCCAACTGTACCTGTACTTGATTCTGTTGTGAGTCAGCAGCAATCTGGCCAGGTTGCACTTCATGTTATACGCTTGTGCCGGTTCTGTCCGTTAGAACTTCGTTCTGAAAGTTTAGTTGTTTACTATTGCGAAATATATATATTTTATGCTAATTTTCCGAGTAGATTGGATTTACTGCAAATTTCGAGGTAGCTCCTAATTTATTTCGTTCTTGTAGTAAAAAAAATTAATATTGTAACAAACAGCACAGAAACATTATTTTCCGTTATACGAATTATTGTGTCCGTAATCGAGTATCTTTCTCAGCGTATTTTATTAAAAAATATTAATCAAAAGTCATTCGTTTTAAACATGTGGTTTTAGTTGAACATACCTTGATAATTTTTGTAACAAAAATTAGGCCCTCAGAGAATAATCTTAAAATTAGGTAATTTCCAGTAGTTACTTCCATTTTTGCATTAGAAAATATTACTTTACACGTCACAGATCTTTGCCTTAAAGTTAGTCTTCATTATTTTCACTTTTGCGTTACATGTAATAGATTATGACCTTAAATTAGCCTGGCAACAACAATTGTTTACTTTATAAGGGGATCTTTGCGTCAATATGTTTTAGACTGTTCACAATACTAGGTATCACCGCTGAATATCTCAACCCTCGCGTTACCAATATCACAAACATAATCCTACATCTTCGACGAGTGGCATCAATAGTGCACGTTGTACTGAATTAGTCGTTCAGTGATTAAAATTGTACGTGTGTTGTTTCCTGGCCGCATTCATTGGCGATGCCACCCGTCCATCACTATACTGTACGTATCTTTCAATGTCAGCCGCTGTATTTCGCCAAAACCATCGCACCTGCAGGTCAACATACACATATATTTCGTTGTGATATGTGCGATTACTGCTAAAGAGAAGTATGTACCTGGTGTACGAAGTCTAGTGTAAATAATTACCTTCACTTTTATTCACTCGATAGTTTTACACGTTTCACAATACGTTTATATAGGAAAGTATGAATAAATTCAAACCCAGATACTCGCAATTAAAACACTGCTTTATTTCTAATAAAAAAAAGATATCGCTATAAATCCTAAGACACACAGATAGGAACCTACTTTGGTCATATCATACTACTAAAAAACGACATTGTGAAGTCACCGCTAAAAGTTCCATAGTAAACCACCCAAAACTAAAATACTGCACGCCAGCTAAGCGCTCCACGTAGACAGACAACACGGTTCTGTCAAGTGTGGCAGTGTGACCCTTATCGCTCCATTGTTTCAATTCCCAAAACACGGAAAATCATAGACAATATTTCTCATGCTAATAGCTGTTCTCAGTAGTTTAAAATACCTCCTTAGCTAGTGGCTAAATCTCCGAATGTCATAAAGATTCGACTCGGGTACAGTCACCAAGATGATGTCTACGAAAATGTCCGTTGGCCATTAAAGACATTGGACGTCAGCTTGACTTTGATCAAATACCGTGGCCGTCTCTAGCGGATGGTAGTAACCTGTGATTTGACAACCCTGGAATCAAGGATCACGTTACTTCTGTTATGAATGTCAGATTATGTACAACAGTAAACGTGAATCAGTAAGAAATGAACGACTTAGGGTGGAATTCCTGTCGTTTCGGTCAAAAATGAACAATGAAAGTTAGTGAAACCTTCCCGACTGTTTCAGTGACTAAATTATACTGATTTGAAAGTGATTTCCACGTATTCTCGGTGAGTTTAACCTGCCTGTTAACTGATTTTCAGTGAAACATACGGGCTCACTATACAAAAACAAATGTTTAACTGGGGTTTTGAGTCTTAATATTTCACAAGTTGTAACCACTGATTCAGATATTGGAGTGTAGAACATACAGAAGAATCAGCAATTGATCTCGTTTCCTGCTACTCCAAGGAGTTGCCACATAGTATACAAATGTGGAAAACTGTAATTTTTATAATTTTGAAAATGACGATATTTCGGCTTCTGTAATAACTTAATTTAAAAAATACTCGCCTTTTTATTTGAAAATTATTTTAATATCGCTAAACTTCTCGCGCAGAGATTTTCGGATACTAAAATTATTTTCTAATCAAAACGCGAGTATTTTTGAAATCCGTTTAACTATACAGGCTGTTACAAAAAATAAGGTCAAACTTTCAGGAAACATTCCACACACACAAAGAAAGAAAATATGTGAAATGGACACATGACCGGAAACGCGTAATGTCCACGGTAGAGCCCCTTCCATTACCTCTCGTTATATGTCATCGTAAAAAAAAATTTCGTGCAGAGACTGGTCCAATTACCCAATGGAATGTTTCGTTAGAATCTACGTTACTTCCTACGATCACCGACGTGACGGAAGGTAATTGTGACTCTCTTCAACTCACATGAAATGATGGACTGGCGGTGAACCTAGGAAGTAAAGTACATTATATAGACCCAATCCATTGGGTATTTGGCACATTTTCTGTACAAAGTGTTATTTACGATGACATTTAACGAGATGTAAGGAATTGAGCTCTACCATGGTAACTGAGCGTTTCCGGACATATGTCCATATCACATATTTTCTTTCTTTGTGTGTGTGGAATGTTTCCTGAAAGTTTGGCCGTACCTTTTTGTAACACCCTGAGGAGGCCTAGATATTATCATATTAAAATTATAAAAATGACAGTTTTCCATTTTTATAGATTTTGTGGTTTCAAGTCCTTACATTTTAAGAACAGTTTTTTTTTATTTTTTACTCTATAGTAAAGCATACCACTGCACAGTGCTGCATAAAAATACGTCCGTTTATAAAATATCTACTCGTGAAAAAAATCTCTTCGAATTTAGATCAGTAGTTCAGATTTTGTTGACGACTGAGTAAGTATCCCAGCCGTCCGCTGGACATCGTACATTTCCATATCCCTCAAGTGTGTTCAAGTGGAGAAAATTAATAATTGTATTTTTGGACAAAACAGTGTTAGTTTTGCAGGCGTTACTTGTGAGTACATTTTACTCTTACAAAAAAAAAGTTCAGCCAGTTATCCCATAATGGCATTTCAAAGTCAAAATTTGCATGTTTTTAGTTCATACACCCCCCCCCCACCCCCGAAAACTAACTAACGTAATGAAACCAAATAATTGAAAGAGAAAGTACATGTCACTGGCTAGGGCTTTAAGTGTATAAAAACCCGTTCAAACAATATTTTGTATCATTAAAAAATTTCTGGAGTTGGAAATTTGTTTGCTACTTGAGGAATTTTTTTTTAATGCAAAAATATTTCGTGTTCTATTTTTATATACTAAGTTTAAGCCATAGGCCGGGACATGTACTTTGACTGTGAATTATTTCGTTTAATTGTGTTAGTTAGTTTTCCGACGGGGGGGGGGGGGTGTATGAACTAAAAACATGCAAATTTTGACTTTGAAATGCCATTATGGGATAAGTGGCGGACCTAAATATTTTATAAGGGGAAAATGTACTCTCAAGTAACGTCGACTAAACTAACACTGTTTCATTCAAATATTAAAACAATATTTTTCCCCATTTGAACGTCCTTAAGATGGCCACCTGCCCAGAACACCGAGCGGTGTGCAGAGCTTGTGTCGTTACCGGGTTATTCGATAACTGCTCATCACGCGTTAGGTAGGTCTGCTTAGGAATAACATTAAAAAAACATTACACTTGTTATACACATTTCAGGTTCACAACTTCTCATGAAAGCATAGTTTCTAGTGTCCTATATAGGGGGGAAATGGGTATTTTGTGGTCTTTTAGAGGTATTAAAACTTGGCGCAGAATATTTTAAAGGTTATAGCTATGTACAATGTACCTTTATCTTTAACGACATGTCATAAATTGATAGGTTGACCTCTGAAAGTCTTGTACAGGTGAGTTGTCGCCGAGAAGACAGCACGCCAGTTTACTGACTTGAGTTTAGAGGCTAGATGAAGGCGAGATACGCGAGAAATATCGTTCTTACCGCTTCCGTAATTTGAGGTCAAACTCTCAAAACACGCCCTCCCCAGGCGGCCATCTTATAGCGAGGTCTTAAAAAAGGGGAGGGGTTGTTAGATAATTACCTTGGATATTTGTTTTTGAGCGATAACATTTATTGAAGTTGTATTAACAAAATTTTCTTTTTGACAAGATATATTCTTGGTAAACTGCTTGACATAAATAATAATGGGATCATTCATTAGTATACGTTAACTTTCAAGAATGATTACAAACCCAATATAAGATGAACATATAACACTATTATGATCTCCAAAATTCATCACACATATCTTCTATGCCTCAACATCGCCACATTAAAAAAATATATATATATATATTTTAAACAATAAGTTATGGAAGAAATTATATAAATAAAATTGAGCGTCTATATATCCTCCTTAAACACTCATGAGGGTCAAATGAGGAGTGTATGGAACAATGGGGAAATGCAAGAGCAAGAAGAGCAGGTTCCCAAAAACCAGCCGGCGAACGTCAATATGTGCTACGTGAAAATACTGAGAGCTCACGCACCAGGCATGAGAATATGTATCACTATGGTCTGATGCCTGTAGTATGGCTGACCACCGTGGTTCTGCTATGTGTAGACAGCATTGTAATCAGATACTACACTCTATGAAAATTAAATGAGTCTCTTGTGTCCTCAAATAAATGTTGCCAGCTTTGACTATCACAATCTAAATTATACAATAGTTTTGCGAGAAACAATTTTTCAATTTTTTTAGATTAATTTTCATCATAATTGCTTATTCTGAAAATACGGTAATCGATAAAACAGGCTGTGAAATCCTGATCCACGCACTCAATACTATTTCGCAATAGAACAAAATGAACTGAAAATACACACTTCAATCGGTCACTAGTTCGAAAAATAATTTTTATCAACTTAAATTAAACACTCGCGTATTAAACATGATATATTTTTAATTTTTAGATAATATAAAATTATTACTACTACAATTTATATAACTCACACAAAAATGATTGCTTTGGCAAGACATGGTTTTTAGACGAATAAATTTTTTGTTCGTCAACAACTAAGTATCAAATCCACAGAAAAGAATCATTTATGCAGCCGAACTCCTGAACTCAAGACATCCTTACCATAAAACTAGCTGTCTTCTAATACAGCCTAATGAAGCACCGTGTTGAAACACTTGGAAAGCTAAAGAAGAAAATCACAAGAGCGTGAAACTTTGTAATGAAACTGCTGTCACAAGTGTTTTGCCCAGGACGTATTTTAAAAAATGTTTTGAGGTAGCAGACACTTGTCACTCCGGGAAAGTTTAGAGGGTATGTTCCGCTAATGCGGCACAATGTTTAGTCGTTATTAGAGGAACCCTTTTAGAAAAACGCTCCTTACTGTTTTGTTGAGGTATTAAATGTACCATTTATTTCCTTATCTTGAAGGTACGATATTCTAGAGTAAGTTGAGACAAAACTTATGCTTCGTTGAGCAACTGCACTTTTTGAAGACCAGATATGTTCCTTGTTGATAATTTTCGTTTTCTACGCCCTTTCCATTTATTTGGAAGTTGACAGCCTCAGGGGACATTATGTAGGATGTTAAGCAATATTGATACTGCAATGGTTCCACAATACCTTCCACAGAAAAGGGGGTGAAGGGATGAATGCAACACCTATTTATGTGATCTTGAAGAGGTAGTACTAAGTTTCTCTTCTACGGTCCGGAATAGAACCCGTGACCTTTATCCTATCGGCCAGGAGCACTAACGACTTAGCTAAGCGACAGGACACTGGTTGAAAACACAAAACATTATATTTTAAAAGTGAAGCATGATGTGAGCGAGCGGACGAAGACAATAATAGCGAAAAAAAAAAAAATACGTTAATGCCCAATAGTCTTCGGGAAGGTCTTGCTACTTTCCTCATGTACATAAGCATGGACACGTCACCAAACAAAGGTTTCTATTTTCATGCGACCTGAGTAAACTATTAATCCGAGTGTCTGATGACTCACACTTTATTTAAAGTAACGAGTAATAGTCAGTAATTCATTAAATTAATATAGAATAGTGGTTTACTTGTTATGAAAAACGTTTTTCAGTCTACCAGCGCATAGCATAAAACAATATTACAGTGGTTTAGATAATTTTGCGAAAAATTATGGGCTAATGTTAAATTAACTATCTTATGCTATCGTCCAATTCCAGTAACTCTGAATTGTCTCCCCTGCATTTATCTCTTGTTCATAAAATTAAAATGCATAAAACAAACGTCGTGTTTATCGGATTTGTAAGGTTTTTAACATATGTATTATCTAGAAGCACCTAGTTTTTGACGTTTAGTAATACTTATGGTAAAGCTATCTTATGGCAACTTTTTGTTTTTAACAGTAATTGAAACATATGCACTAGGCCTACCTACAGAAGGTAAAAATAATAATTTTCGTACTTTGTAAAATGTTGGTCTGAAATGTTACTACCGTAGGCGAAGGCAAGATTCATAATATGAAGGGCTTACAAACGCAGTATGAATGTTGACTTGAGGACACTTTGCACTGCCAAGTTACCGACCAAAGTATTGGTTGTTATCGAATCATACTGAAACAGTTATTTCGAACGATCTGCAGTTCGTAGTTCAAAACATCTAAAACACATTCCTAAACGTGGATAGACACAAGAAGAGATAATTTTCCAATGTTCTAAATAATTTATTTTCTAGCTATCTAAATTAACTTCACGATATTTAGCTAGCTTGCGGACATTTTAATTTTAAGATCCGAAGAGCTAAAATCTGTAGACATGCATTAAAAAGTGGAAATATATTTACTTGAGTTTTCTCAACATTATAAAATGGTATTTTCACTTGCATTGCGTATATGAATATATATGTTATACAAGGAAGAATATATCAATTTACAATAAGCAGCTACAGTGATTTTTGTAAATTTTTATTCTTTTGAAATTATACTTTGACAAAACAAAATTTGTAAAATTAATCTGCAAAGAACGCACATAACACACTTACGCTCAAATTATATTAGCACAGCTAATGTTTACGATCAACAACATTAGGATTGTAGTAGGTTCCAAAACATTTCTAGCAAAACGTCGCCACGAGAGTTGACTCTCAGAAGTTGGTATGGTTGGTATATAATATATACATTAGAGAATAGAAAAGTGTTAACTTCAGTAAACCACGTTTTTAATAATGTAAATAAATGACCTGAAAAGTATGCAATAATAAGTATTTAATGATTTCAAAATAACGTTGATAGTAATGTCACTCTTAACTTGAACGACACCAATAAATCTTTAAATAAAATACGTAAACATCGTTACTTAACCCACAGTTGAAAAGTTGAGTATTTATTCACAAACTTTAAGCTAAGTTCCGGGTAGCCCCTACAGCATTTTGCTAGTAAGACGTACGAGAATTTCCATAACCAGGGTTCGCATGCGCCGTCTTCCATGCTTCACCATAATCAGCCTCCAGGCTCATCAAGTCGTATCTGCAGGCCTAGGCGAGGCCAAGTTGAGCGCGGCCTTCACCACCCCCAACAAAACTACCCTCATCCTTTCACGCCTAGCGTGCTCCTGCAGGGGTAGTGGGGGCACAAAGTGTTCAAGAAGGTACTTCCAGCATCCGACCCCCACGCACCTACCCGACCCCACGCCCGCAGGAGGCTGCCAAACCTACCCCGCGCCTCAACCCTCCCCTTCGAAGTTAATGGTGGCCTAGTCCCCGGGAGGTGGCAATTACCTCCACGTGCTAGTCGCTGGCGTTATGAATAAGATCAGTGCTAAAGCTGCGCTCTAAGGTCGACTTTCTCCCTCCCCCCCCCACCACCCTCGCAACTTCTCTAGACCTCCAGCAACCCCCTCAGGGCAGTTAGCCGAGCACCGCACGCGTAGCTTGTGCCTCCGGGCGCAGAAAGGGCGTGGCGTTCCCACGTCGTTACCGAGTTCTCGCCCGCTGAAGAACTTGCGCTACTAGCTAAAGGGGTGGCGAAAGGGGAGAACGTCTAAACTAAGGCGTCTTACGACATGTTCGCACCTGGCGCCAGGCGCTAGTATACGCACCTCGAATAAATGCTGCTTGATATGTTAGATCCATCACTGTAAGGACACGAGTTCTTATTAACACAGTTCCTACTACTACTACAGTTTAATTCCTCAAAGTGAGCAGGTATCCAAAATGGTTACATACATTTGTTGAAAATTATTTCTCATATGTACACTTTTTTTAATAAAAATTAAACAATTTTGATTAGTTATAGACTTTAGTTTTCCCTAAAGTCGATATTTAAACAAAGTAATAAAATTTTCTGCTCATAAAATATTGTAGGCCTAAGTAGGAACCTGGGATATCAACTGGGCTGCAATTCTTGTGTAATTGTTTTTGCATTTGAGTATAATCCAGGTAGACTTGTGCATAGCATGTATAACGTTCTGTGATATTTAATGTTAGCGGCCAATGGACGACTTGAAGTACACGCACCCTGACGTCACCGCAGGGGAAAAGTACTGTGGGAAACAAAGCTTGTTTACAAACATGCTGATTTGTTAGTTGGTAATTGCAGAAAGCAAAAATGTTGCGCATTCATAGATTTGCACACAAGGGTAAAAATATTAGTTTCAATTTCATGATTGAGATACGCAAATACATAAGATTAATGTTTACCTGAAAAAAACGGCAAATTCCAAAGAAATAATTAATTTTCTTGACATACATCTCATCCGGGACATGTGAAGCCAAACAGCTAAATTAAGGTTATGTTCGGCTGCGGTATCCATGGAGATAGGAATTGTATCCCACACCTGACTGAAGCTCCGCCTCTTTTCAAATCATCCATTGTCAATAAAAATTTGATTTTGCTTACCTGTGTTAACAGTATGCAAGCATAGGACAGCCCTTGCTAACACTAAACATCAGTTACTGCAATTTCAACATCTACGCAGGCCCAAATAACATCGCTGCAATATATTAAATATGGTATTGTGTTTCTATGTAGCAATACAAATAATTGTTCTTGCATTTGATAGTTATAAAAATTATCGTCTCAATGCCACCTTAAATTGTGTTCTTACTTAAACTTTTACACAATCCCACTCCAGTCAACACTTTTCTAAGGTCAATGTTCGTGCACGTATTTCACCCTTGCCGAAAATATAACTTGAGGCAGATAAAATAAAATTGAGAGGAGATTCGAAGATGTACCTACAATTAAGTGCATCATAAGCTCAAAAAATTCTATGTTATGCTGTTGAACAGTTGCACCATTACAATAATTTATTTATTTTTTATTGTTTCCTGCTAGGCCACAAGACATATGTTTCTTCATCCCGTGACTGAAATAAATTACCGTAGGAGAGATTAGAGAGATAGAGTTGTAGCAAACTTTATAAGCTATCAACTGAGTTATTAATCAGGCATTTTAATTTAGCTAAAAATTCCACATTTACAGCGAAAATGTCTTATTTCATATTTTAAAACTCATCTATATTACTAAACCGAATACATTTATTGCTATGTCGCATTTGCATTTTCGGATCACTAAATTGTTGTTAATTCATATAGTTATTTGTGTTATATTGTGACAATAATTAGTTATTGATCTTTATCAGTAATATAATATCAATTGTGTTCATTGCAATACTACAGGCAAAAATAGTTTAAACATATTGTTTTTGCAGTTCTAAAGTACTTACGCTTATTACTAATGACTCACTGAAAATTACCTGTAAAGTCTTCTTCTCTCAAAACAACCTTTAATGAGTGATAAATACTCATTACGAAAATGTTTCATCTAACCGAACTAATCATCTAATATACATTTATTTGCCTTTATTATAACTACACAAGCAACACAATACATCCAGAATTCGTAGAAATGATGTCAAGATGTCACTACAAGAAAGCAAGTAACGGGCTTGTTTTGAGGAACCGCCTGGTAAAAACAAGCATTGTTTCAATAAGCCCAATTATTTGTGATGTAATATTTCTTTGTTAAAGTAATTGAACTATTGTTGTAGCTGGTAAAATGTTGTACAAAATATTATAAACGTAAATCCCAATCATCTGAACTCAATTTTTATTTAAAATTACATCTATATGATGGTTTTTTGAAATGCAGTTTTGCGAGTTACGTGATCCTGAGTTCAAATAACAAGTCAGCATATTTCCAGAAAACGTTCTAGCACGTGTTTTGTAAATTTAACAGGAAAGAGCATAAATTACGGGACTGTATTAAGGCTTGATTCCTACGCTAAATGAAGGACGTCTACGAACATTTAGACAGTTAAAATTCATTTCACAGGCTGAGGAAGAACAATTTTATTTTATATTAGTAACTGTTTTAACAACTGACATTAAGAATTTCTGAGATATAAGTCCAGGTCTAAACAAGAAATTTTTAGTGTTTGGATATTTGATAAAACTTCTCAGTTGCCACAAGCTGTGACAAATCAGGAAATTTACATGAAGGCCTTGTGAGTGTATTATAATGTAAACACTGGAAAAAGTGGGTGGAGTTTCACTCCGACCACTCTGATTGCAGCGCAAAAGACGCACAACACTCTCGGTAACTTGGTGAACTACAGCCAAACAAGGGGGTCAAGCAAAATGCATTGGTAGACAGGCGAGTATCCAGATATGTACTTCTACGGCCGTGGCTTTAACAATATAATTTCACAATACAAAAACAAAGCATGACCCCAAAACTGTGTAAACATTCACTACGAAAACCAAGACAGGTGTTCTACCTGGCCGCCATTTCCGAAGCTTAACTAATGGATAAGTGTTTATCCATCATCAAGTGGTAGTTCCTAAGGTGTCTAGTTAGCATTATAAAGTAAATAAATATTGCAGGAGTCATGCTTTAGAATTGTGAGCGAAGGAAGTATTTTAAAAAATTGATAAAAAGTACGTTTTGATAAATTGTTTACCTTTATAATGTAAACACTGGAAAAAGTGGGAGAGAAGTGGGCGGAGTTTGAGCCCGACCACCCTGACTGTAGCGCCAAAGACGCAAAACACTCTCGGTAACTTGGTGAACTGCAGCCAAACAACAAGGAGGTCAAGTTTCCAGGCTAGTGTCTAGGCCTGTTCTTTTACGACCGTGGTTCAAGCCATGTTTGAGAGAGATACTGATTACCAATGTTTAGAAAATGTATTGGTACCGGACGAAAACAAAAACTATTCGGCCAAGAGGGGATAATTTTGAGGAATAGAACGAAAGTGAATTCTTTATGGGGCACGGCTACAGTATGGTTCTCATAAAATATATGTTTTTTTTACTAGAGTGTTCGGGACACTGGACTCAACGCACATAAAAATTAAAAATCCTAGAGGTGAAACACAAGAGGAGTTCAAATATCGCAAAGGATATATTTCAGTTAACTGTCAGACTGTCGAAAACAGGCCCTAAGTCTACTAGTTCATTTCCTGGTTCCTAAACACATTTACAAACTTTACGATTATTACACAATAGAAAAGAATCTGGCATTACACACATGCCTAACACATCATTGCTATTACCGGTATTTAGCCAATGTGCAGCTGTACGCTAGACTTCAGTGTATTGTATTAATTTACGACGCTTTTCTATCGATACTGGCGGGTCTCTATTTATGGTAAATGAACCAGTGCTAACTCTGTTGTTGGTACGCCTACACGTAACTATCGTCCAGCAATACATCGCGCAGGACGTTACATTGCTTTGAAGAATATTCTGGCAGAAATTGTAGGTCTTGGTGGAAGATGTAGATATGTTACACAGCTGAAAAAAAAAACAATAAAAATTTATTTACCTTTACTGGCCTTAATGGTTTGTTTATGTATGTTACGAATATATTCTAAGAATTTAGAATTTTAAAAGGTCCTCGAAATTTTCATTTCAATTAATTGTTATTGCTTTTTTCTCAGAAGTTTACTAATGTGACGTACCACCTTCTTCCACCAAAGCCTTCAAGTATTGTCGCCGGTTCCCATCTTCTCTAGGCATGGCATGTCGAAACTAGCTTCAATACAATTATGCATCTTAAAAGTGATATCTTCAATGACAATAAGAACAGAAGCATAAAAATTGAATATTTTACTAATGTTTTCAGCCTTATCGCATGAAAAATAATATATGTCCGTCGTGTTTCCGGCAATGCAGTATTTGTATGCACAAGATAAAGCATGGTTGTCTCTAAGAGGATTCAGTTTTCCTTTATGAAACATGCAACACATATTTCCAGCTAGAATGAAGTATAAATATGAGTGAAATGATTTTCGTCAGCGCTTAACTACAAGGTCTTGATTTATGGTAAGGGGTAATGTGATCACGGAGCGGGTTGCGGAATTAAATGGAAGGAGGGGAGGGTGTTAGCAAGAGGACACCCTGGTCAGCGGTAGCGTCCGCCACGTTAACTACTTGCAGAAAATCAGGAACGACCGCACTGAGGATAGAACCCCTAACATTGTGATGGGAGGCGAGTACTCTGACCACTACAACGCCACGGCTCCTGAAGTACAGACATGGTTAGTTAAACGCTAGTGGAACGCAAAATAAAAACCATTTATAAATATAATGATAATTACGCCCATACACAATTGTAATATCTGCCACTGTTACTAGTTAAAGATTCTTTTCTGGAAGACATCTCCCAGCAAACTTAGCATTCAAACAGAAGTTATGTTGCATAAACATCTAAACATATTAGTTGAAAAAATAATTTATACCTTTATTTCGGGTTGGCTATGCAATTTCAAATACTTCTTGTGAAGTACTTTAGTGAGAAAGTTTTTTTGGTGTGTGGGAGAGAGGAAACTGGAAAGAGAAAGAGAGTTTTTTTGCAGTAGTTACAGAAGTGTCATAATGTACGGAGAATCTAAATAGCGAGAATGACAAAGACTGCGTCGCGGGCAAAAATTTTTCCCCATTACGCAAACGTTTCGGAGCAGGTCCATTTAAGCATAAATGAATATAAAGTGTTGTAATTCCGAGTAACACAGATTAAATGTTTCATCCGTGCATTTTCTGACCCTTTTCTCTACGAGCGCTGTCCGAAGTAAAAAAAATTCCTCTTTTGTGTTCTGAGTTTTTTAGACTTCCACTAACTTCTTGTAAGTAGCGCTTTTAAATAAGTAGTAATTCGGTGATAACAAAACTAATAAACTAAACCGATCTTTTTATTTTGAGCTGGCAAGTAAATATACATTAGAATTAATTACAGAAATATTTTGGTTGTCATATAGACAGTTATTTTAGTGATTACAAAGTCACGAAACATAGAAACATATACAATATTTGACTTAGAGGTTGTTTGATAAAAAAAATCTTAATACATTTACTCTGAAGAGGTTTTATCAAAACTTTTTTTTTAACTGGAGCGAAAAATAAATTACTTAAGTCTTATAAGTGTATGAAAGACATAATTTCTGAGTAAAAGTAAGATAATTAAAATTTTTGAAATAGTTTAGCTGACAAAGCACACCGCGTTTTGTCTCCAAATACGTGCTTTTAAGTTTTAAGTGCAAAGATCATTGCATAAGAGAATGCTATGAATTCTACGTACTCATGTATGAACACGTTTAGAAAAGTAAATTTGTTGTAACTGTTTAGCATGTATGTTACTTGGACATGTAAATAAAACCTATAGCTTCATACAATTTTATTCCCTTAAATATTTCGAAAGTTTGCTTGTAAGTCTAAATATAAGACTTTTGTAGGGCCAACGTAAAACACCAGAGGTATGATACAATACACTACATCATGCTAAAAGAAATCTCAAACAGGAATTATCAGCGAAATTTAAATAAATATGATATATAACTTCCTTGCACTGCGATGTTGGTCGGTCGCTTAACGAACATTTTATATCGCCTGTGTTGGAATATATTTGTAACGGATAAAAAGCCCATGTGTGTTGGAAATTCCTTATTATTTTCACGCTGCCATATTTTAGCTTCTATATGTCTGTAGAGCCAGTCTCCTGGAATCATCAAGCCTATGAAAAATGCTTGCCGAAGGAAGCATGGTATAGTAACACATTCGGGCATTAGCGTTGAATACACATCATAAAAATACGCTGATGTATTTTTACCTACATTGTGTATTCAGAAAAAAAACGTCGTGACATTAGCATTTGTTTTGCCTATATTTAAATTAAGTATTAAATTACTGTCGACACTCATCACATTCATATGAACATCTCTATTAAGACTTTTTATTTTGATAACGATTTATTTATAAATGGCTACTTAATAAAATGTTGATGTTTATTTTATGGCAACAACATGACACCAAAAGCTGAAGACTATTAACTCTAGCGATAAAGAACCTTCAGTAATTTTATTATTTTTTTTTAAATTTTATTTGATACACAAGCTTTAGATCCCCACAGTTGGTCTTAACTGCAGTCAGACTCATTATTTAACCAATTACGTACATTTTGTGTGAAAATACAGCGTAATTATAATCCATAAATGTATGATTTTATAGCTGGCATTAGTTATATGATGTTTAGAGACGAAGTCTGACAACTTTCTACTTCTTCTCCGTACTGTGCCACTTTACTCAGTGGTTACACACACATATGCAATAAATAAATAAATAAACAGAATGTTACAGCATGTAAGTTGGGTCACGGTAAACACATATAAGAACTTGATAGTGTTTCTGAATTAAAGTGTGTTATCCTTGCAAATGACTGAATGTTACCATACGCAGTGCACACGAGGTTGACGTGTTGCCACTCCTGGTATACTACAGCCTCATACGTATAGGGTAACGCGACAACAAAGTCCGCAGCACCAGTTATACAATGCCACCAAAACCGACAGCCATATCACCGGCGGCGAACTGCGGTAAAACACGTCGGTTTTCAACACACACACACACGTGCGTTTTTCCCACGCTGGGTCGTGGCGTGACGTGAGGTTCACAGCACTATGCGCTACTCTAGCTTCTCTGCGGCGGCACTTGCGGGAGTCCCTATTTGTAAATGGTTGGGTGGTAAACTGTTCCGTCTCACTGACGACCGATTGTTTCCGATTTTTGTGAGTCAGCGTGATTTCAATACAGGCTATCACATAAACAGATGAACAATTTTGCTACAAAAATAGATCGCAGGCTTTCGCGGCCGTTGTCTGCATTTTCTTAGACGTGGCTCACACCCACAAGCCAAAAAAATTTCGGTACAGTAAATTGTATCCATGTTTACATACGGTCAAATAAATGCTAACAGTTGAATCAGCGAAATAATTGGATATCTGATTATATCAACTATCGCAAAAAGCGGGATTGGTGAAAGGAAACACTAAGTTATTATGTTGAAAAATTTAGTCCGTACTGAACGTGTTTCGCCTTAAACATACAAACATTTACTATCCCTCCAACAAGTCCGGTCTCATAGCACAAGTCTCATTCCGCATGTGCTAAGCTAATCGTGGCAATGAATTAATTTATTTTCTGTCGTAATGGCACATGGAGGTGAACACACTGCCGTCGTCTTACATCAACACACAACAACACTACTATAACGTTCCGTATCCAACCCATTTATATTTACCCTATTAGACCAAACTTACGTGACATCTGTATAACATAACAAGACCGGAATTATGTGACATTTTGTATAATATAATAAGACCGGACTTGTGTGGCATTTCGTATAATATAATATAATATTATGTTATATAATTTATGATACGATATAATTTATATTATTTGTAATATTATTATTTGGAATGTTATATTATATTACTTTATATTATTGTGTGATGATAACTTGACGATCGTTTAATTTTCAAAGTGTATTATACTTAAGAAAAAAATCGTTTGTAAATAATTCTACTAATGTCAGATCTACTTACTTTAACTAAGAGCTGAATGGATTATTAAAATCTAAACAAATTACGTAAAATAATTAACTTTTGGAGTTTTTCCTCATAATGTGAAAGAGAAAATGTATCTCACAGCAATAAGGACATAATTACTTTACCACTACCACGGACAAACATAGGATAAACACAAATATGAAATGCCGTAGCTTTAATATGAAGCACACGCCTTTCCTTCAGTAATAATATCACAGCTATCAGTAAGTAGAATTTTTTTAACGTACCTATTTTTCCTTACGTAACATGAAATATTGACTTGTAATTCTTAAAAATTAAACCTATGAACTTTAAAAGACTAATGCAGAAAAAAGTAGGGATAAAGCTGATTTGTTACAATTAAAATTTTAAGGGATTATTAGCAGCAGAAAGATAATAACTTAAGTTACCGCAGAGTACTGAAAACCAATATGGTTTCTATCTTCAATGTATAATTCTAGCATGAGGGAAGCAATCTGAGAACTACTATAGTCAACAGCCAGCTTTGACTTACCAAATATATCGTTTGATGACTTTAGTAAATGCCAAAAAATTGGTATTACATACTATTAAGAGTAGCTATATCTACTTCGGATACAAAGAAAGTGTGTAGTTAATATAACTAAAATCGTAGGTAGAATTTTATCTGGCGCACTATTGGCGAATGAACAACGCTAACAAAAATCTGGCGTCAAAATTATTACAAAATGTTTTGTGGGATCACATATAACATCATTACTGAACACAGATTTTTGACATTCATAAAATGTTATTTGGTCCCTTCGGGAAAACGCTTTAATGTACCTATATCAATTGATTAGCTTGAATGCTCTTGTAAGATGAAAGATGACGATCGCTGACGTGAGAAAACTACAGATAAGATAGAAGTAAGAAAGCTGCAGCAGACTGTGTATATGAAAACCCAAATACCAAACTGTAATTCACTTTCGAATATGAAAACCACTTAGTGTTTCCCATCTTCGGACAGGGCCACATTGTGTATGAGAGAAAGCCAAGTAGAAGGTAGGACCGGCTGTTCGGCTAGCGAGACAGGCCGGTCGCACTCCGGCCCAAAGAATGGATGATGTGAGGGTGAGATGAGTGTAGAGCAGCGACGGAATGCAATGAAGGGGAAACTGGAGTTCTCCGAGAAAACCAGCCGGACAGCAGCAAGGACCGCCACGTTTCCCACATGCAAAAAATCCGGGTCTGTACACGTCGGGTCGCCTAGGCGGAAGGATAGAGGGCTGACCCTCGCCCACCGCGGCCCCTAAAACAAATTTATAATGAACTAAATGTTTTAATATACAGCAAAAATAATATTGACTTGGTAATTGAATGATTTGTGTAATGGAGGTTGTTTGACATAGTGTAGTGTTTCATTGGCTACGCGCCGTTTCTAGGGAATGTAGTACTTGAGTGACATCTTCTAACTTATTTGTGTTAAATTAAAATGCTTTGCTTACGAAGTTATAAAGTAGCTGTTTAAATAGCTAAGCGTATGTTTTGTAATACCAGCCTCTCATATTCTTAATTATGTAAATTGTATTCTGTACTTTCTTAATAACATTCCAGTAGATTTGTACATTGGTTAAAACAAACTGCTGTTCTCTATACGGTGATCTTCAATATTTAAGTAATTGATTTCCCGTTTATAGATACTGTGTACTGCCACAATTTTATAGCAAGATTCTATTTTACAGCACTGAGAGAATACATTTAAACCTAATAACTGGCGATTTATAAAATTCTAAACTAAGACCTCAAAATGCCATTTAACACTTTCCTCAAGAAATTATAGCTTATTCAATTTCTTCGCAAAAGTTTTGTTGTTGCGTGTACCTGAAAATACTTTTAAATTTGTTAGTTTTATAATAAAATAGCATCTGGCTCATTTCCTTACGTATCACTGGAAGCTGCAATAAACAAACCTATGAGAAATGAAGTTGTAGTGAAATCGTTCAATTTACATATAATTTGACTGTACTAGTATGTTTGCGCACTAAATAAGTCTTTCTGGCCACCACACTTTGTCATTATGGACTACATAAATATTTTTTGCTAACCACGATTTTTTTTGCTGCCTTCAGTAAAGTTTCGCAGAGAGAGAGCAAAAAAAAGTGTAACCACTAAAAATGGTTTAGTGAGGGCAATATTGAGATAAAATTATGTGACCACTGCAAAACAGTTTTTTTTCGTGGCTATAGATCTTTAAGGAAATCCAAATTAACGTTTAATATAAATAAGGACATCTTCATAAAACCTAGTAATTAACAGGTTTATCCATTGTATTTTTACCTTTACCGATCCCGCATTTGCTAAATAACGACGACATCGAAGTAAGCATAGCGATAATAACGAAAAGACTGGAGTAATACCGTTTTAGAAGACTGGTTATAAAGGGCAGAGTAATAACATTGAAAGTTACGTAGGTAAAATCATAATGAATATGTTCCCAGGCGGACAACTTCCTCCGACGAAACAGCGATTTTTTTTTAAACTGCGTGAACCGCTCCCATAATAGGGCGCATTAGTTCCGCCCTTCGTTCCCACAAGGCTGCTTTTTATTATTATTCGTACCTTCCCTGCCGCTTCGCTCCACGTTTCCAGACCACCAGACCAGCCTACGGCGCACGAGCACATTTCCCGCGATGGATATTTTCCAACCATTTCCGTGAAAGTAAAATTTTATGGAGTTATTCAAACGCCATGTAAAAGTTTGATTCTTGTAAATTTTTTATTCTAATGTTCCAGTTGCGATCGTGACATACCAGTCTGTTTTTTTATTAGTTGCACACAACTGAGAGTCGTACTTCAAATACCGTGGAATGTTAATTCGATTATGAACATATAACATCAAACCTACGAGTTTTGGTAAGAAAATACGTAACATCATGTTTATATTTCACAAGGTTTACGATCAAATACTTTCTTTGAGTGATGCAGATCTGGTGAAACAACAGTGACACTCAAATATTGCACTTGTGATTTTCAATTGTATTTTTTTATTTTTAGATTGTTTATAAACCTCCTCCGGTTTCATGCCGTTAGGTTAAGTAAGGGATGGCTTACAATTTACCTAAACCTATGTAAACGACACCAACACCCATGCCCGAACTGGGAGTCGAACCCAGGACCTCTCGCACCGTCCTCGCCACGGAGGCCGGCTTGTAATTTGGAGAAAGTTACACTGGGTGAATAATATTTACTGACTAAGATCGCAAAAATTTTATCGCATATTATTACTTTCATATTATAAAATATAAAATTATCCTAATAATTTGAACCTTTGACAGATCATAATTGTATGTTTGTTAATATTGGTATGGTAATTTATTTGACTTGCGTATTCTGAATTTTACGATAAGTATGTGATGATTATTTCAAATTTTAACGTTTAAAAAATGGAAAATGTAGATATCAGAAATAGCATTCAAAGTGCAGCGCTGATATCAACGCGTTATCTATGAACTCTGAGTGAAATTACTCGTTGATATAAACAGGGTAAGTGATGTAGTTAGTTATGAACGTGAGAAAGGGCCGTGATTTTTTTGAAATATCCGAAATAGGATGCTTAAAATTGCTTTGAAAGAGGCCCGGAATCACATTTATTTCAAAATAAATTTTTCAAAATTATTTTATTTCGAATTTAGAATGTCGGCCATCAGAGCACAGAGAGCTCAATAAACACTAAGAAATATTAGCTTATTGCTAAAGGCTACAAAATAAATTCTACTTCATTGGCTATCTTCACCAGAAAGCCCTTAACAATGTGTGGCTAACTCTCTTGAAAGTATGTGGTTTATCTCTATACATAAAAGAGAACGCTGACTGACTGACCGACTGACCGACTGACATATCAAACTGCAACCCAAACCACTGGACCTAGAATCGTGAAATTGTTCGTGTGGTTTCCTCTCAGGTTGTAGGCGAGCACAAATAAATTATTTTTTGAAATTCAACTTCAAAGAGGATGAAAAGGGGTGAAATGTGTTTCCGAAGAAACGTCGATAGAGTTCGAACCCGACGGCCAATTATCGTTATTTGTACTTAAATAGGACACACATAAAAATATATATTAGCCAATGTGTTTCCGATTAACAATCAATATCTATCGAATCCTGAGGGAAAGATAGCTGGTATTCACTTAAAAACGTTGCTTACGTAAATACATAAATAGGGGTTTAGGGATTTTTTTAAAATTCGACCCAGAATCAGTAAAATGGGGCAAAATGTGATTTTTGTGAATCGTTTATATCACTGAAACACGGTTTACTGTCGTCGTTATTTTTACTTCAATATGTGCCAGGACTCCAAGACGTTTCAAAATTCTTTAATTGAGGGGATGAAAATACGTGAGAAGAGTTTTCAATTATTTCTACATATCTATCGAACCAACCAAGATATGGAAGTGCTCTTTGCTTTAGATTGATGCTTTTTTAAATAACCCAATTACCATTAAAACATATTTTCTGAATTCGGCCCTAAATAAATTTTAAAATTGTGAAAAATGTTTTTGATTCACAATCCCATTGATTTTTGTATGGCGACGAGACTTTTGTTTAAGATTGATGCTTACTCAAATATCTGAAAAGTTATTTCAGGAATTTTCGGAATTCTCCACCTACGGAGGTGAAATGTGATTAATTGTGTTTGTAAATAATCGTCGGTACATCTTGAACCCAACGGTCTATTGTAGTGTTTTTCGCGTCCAAGAGACACAAGGTAAGTGGCCTAAAATGTGATACAAAGGTATTTCGAAATTCAGTCTCTTATGAGTTGAAAATACATGGAATGTGTTTTAGATAAATATTCTATATACATCGAAACAATATATATATTCAATTTATTTTTGCTTCAGGATGATGATTACGTAAATGGCCGCTAATCGAGACGCAGTGTTGTACAGCCTCTTTAATATTTCTGCATTTTTAAAAGTTGTTTTCCGATCAATTGTTCGAGAATTTCTGGGTTTAAATTCCTTTTAAAGGCTGTGCAAACTTCCAAGTTTGTCACGGAAAAGAAACTGCAAGGCAGATTAAATTAATGTAATTTAGATGAAGTCATTCAAAAGTGATGAAAATGGACTATGCAGACCACATCTATTGAAGTTCCTAGACTATCAGCCAATATATACCATCTCACTAACCTCAAGGTTAGGGCACCAAATACGTTTTTATTTCAGCGAAACATTACCCTGCCAAAATTCCTTAATGCCACTTTACTTCATGTGAAGGTTTTGAAAAACAAATATGTTATTGACGCACCATCACCAATGGTTGTGCTCGAGGTAAATCAGTCTAAATACCACGTCAACTACGTATTTAATTTGATTAACCTGTTACATTTAACAGTCTGTAATTACCCCACAATGTCAACTCTGCTGTGACTATAAATAAGGCCCAGGCGAAGTCGTTGAGTGGCAGGGGCAAACTTAAGCCTGCTTTTCGCGTGAACAGCTATAACTACTTACCCCGCTGCAGAGATAGCTCAACCAGCAGATTTGTTATTTTCACTCCTGATGACTGAACTGCCTATATGGTGTGCAAAGAGGTATCTACTCTGTGTAATACACTCGAGCAAAGCAGCGGGCGTAGCTACTGCTAGTCATAGTATATTTATGAATTAGTGCTGAGATGCAATTCTATATTGTTCCAAATATTTACCAATCAATCCCCTGAAATAAACCCTATGAGTTAAATAACATTCCAGTCATGTATAAATTTCATCAGAACTAAGACAATTAACTCTATTCCCCGGCGCTGGTGATCGTGGATTAATTACGCATGTTAGTGAGTGATATAAACTTTCGATTATGTTTCATATGAAAATACAAACACATACCATCGCTAAATAGTGTGTGTCTTACCAGTGTAAATAAATACCCAAGCAAAATAAAAACTGCCAGGGTAGTGTCAAATTGTTCTGTGGCTCCCATTCTTTCGAAAACTACGTTTAACTAATATCAATAAGATAACACCCAGACCATGATACATCTGTTCGTATATCTCCACCAGTTGTAGTTAGTAAAATGAAGCTAAGTCTCGTGTAAGGTATGTAGTGTCTAACTCGCCCAAGGTTAGCAGGAAGTGCTTGCTACAATACTAACTTTAAATAATGTGTTTACTAAAATCAACGTGTATAGCGTTTATTTATGTTGAACGCTCTCTTAATTCCTGGCCATGTGAATGTGTGAAGCAATGCGAGACTTTCCAATTAGCCATGTATACTAATTTTATGCATATGCCACGTGATATAATCTCTCTTTGTATCACATTTATGTACGCGTATGTTGAAAATTCAATATCAAGAACCTCACATTCAATTTTGTTTGGAAACTCGGCAATCTACGTTAGCAAGGTTGTCTCTTGAAGGTAACGAGAACTTTAATGAAAAATGTTTGTGAAAAACTCATAACTTTGTACTGCACATCGTACCCAAACTCTAAGTTGGCATCCAATTACAAAACAATATCTGATAACACAGTTGCACAACATATTAGACCAGTACTCAGGCTTTGTAATGAGACTTGCCAGTATTTAGTGTTTCTATATAAATTTTATGTATAAGTTACCGAATAATCACGAAGTACACCTTAGAATAAATGCTAAGTTATATTCAAATACGACTTTATTTGCTACATGGTTTGAGTAATATTTACAACGGTTTGATTAACGAAACAAATAAAATAATTGTCAAACGTAAACGTTCTAATACCAACATTTTTAATCATTAAAATTTGTAAAATGAAAATAATAGTAAAAATTTCTTGCAGCGTTTTTAAATGCGATTAGCAAAATAAGTAATAAGGTTGTAAATTAATATCGAAAAATATTAGCTTCTCTGTAATTGTAAACATACAAAGATGTTCATGTCCGTGTTATACTAGGTTTAAAATTTTAATTATTCTTCAAGGTGCCAGAAGCTACACAATAAACGAACCAAGTTTGAAAATGTTTGCATCTTTCAGAATATACGACAGTTTGTCGAACAAGTGATTTTTTTTTTTAAATATTAGTAGGCCTACTTCTAGGATTTTTTTCTTTAAATTCGAATATAAGTGACATGAAATGTATTTAAATAACACATAGTATATAATATGATGTAACAAAATGTATTTAAAGGAAATATCGTGTACGGCCATCATTCATTTATGCAGGAAATTATGACTTCAAGAAACATAAAATTACTGATCGGTGCCGGCCCTGCATATTAAGCAAATCAAGAATTTATTCAGTTTCATGGCTTCAGGGTACTTCGAGATATTGAGCATCAGATTGCTTATAGGAAACTTCGAAGAAAAAATATTATATCCATGTTATATATATATATATATATATATATATATATATATATATTTTTTTTTTGCATTTTAAGTGTTGATATTTGGGATGAGTAGATTCGAACGCGCAATAAGCGACAAAATTGAAAACTGGAGACTCGTTGGTATTTCGATGTTATTTTATTTATTTTGTTTATTTATCCCATTTGGTGCAATCTTAATTCTTCATTTCTCTCTTAAATATTGGCTCTGTCGTCTCTCCACGCAACACGTGTTCTGTTTAAAAAATAAAATTTGGTTTTAGTGTTATGTATTTATAAAATATAAGGCTAAGCATTCAAAAAAACATGTTTCTATCAAGCGTTCTGCATTTTTAAAATCGTATAGTGTAATGTTGTACTTAGGATACCTGTATTTTTACAACTTCCACCTTAGAGTATTTTATGAATGAAGGGCTACGGAAAACTGGACGGTGTACGGAGTAGTATCCGTAACAGAATTGAATCTAAACGTGGTACTTGGACTCCAGTACGAATTGACGAATCGTAAATTAAGACACAACATTGTCAAAGTTCTACCGCTTAACTTAAAGGTTCAAACTACTTCGAAAACGCGTATTATGAACGCAAAACTTAGAGTTTATTATTTCCTTGGACTTTGAAACTCTGCGTTAAGGGCAATACCTCAATCAACCGTAATTTGTCAGTGTAAATACCATTAGCTTATAAATTACTTTGATAATAACAGTTCTCCACTCCAAAATCCAATTTTTGACTTTAATTACAGTGTCCAAGCAAATTTTCAGCGTGTTACCACGGTGAATTTTCCAGACAGCAAAATTAAGAAAATGTACTAAATTTTAAGGTTTATTCATTGTTTAATAGTACTCTAGCAAAATTAAGAAACATTTATTGTATCGCAAACTTAATTGGGTAGCAGCTACGGCTAAAATATAGGAGTATACCATACGTAGAAGGTGGCGTAGATATACGAGATCCCTCGCTGTATTTGACCACTCCTTGATGGATCAGGTTCAGATGCGTGGTGGGTTCTCGACTTCTTCCTGCTGGTGTGTGTTTGTGTGTATATATATATAATATATATATATTTATTTATTTATGTCGTCACTTTTCTCAATTCTTTATAAATTTCTTTTGCATTCACGTTTACCAGCTAATGATCTCTTTCAAAATTTTACTATACCAATCCAAAAAAAATAAAACATTACACTATCTTTGGAATAATGACTCTTAACATCTCTGCAACTGCTCACACCGTAATACAACACATTAAAAAACTTTACATGCACCATGGAATTTAAATAGTATTAATTTCCTTATTCAGTTTGACAATTACTGGGGTTGGTTTTTACTAAAAGAATGTTCTGTAGGCTCACTAACGACTAAATGTTATCGTACAATAGGCAATATTTAAACAGTGAGTTAGTTGTTGTTCGCTGACAACCATTAATGGGAATAAAAAACACACATTTCACACATCGCCTTGAAGTGGTGTTCAAATATTATATGTCTCTTGGTTTGGGCTTACGTACCGTGAAATCAAGTTGTTAGTTACTTTATTTTAGGACACCAACATTCAGTTTTTATTTCGTACCCGTATACAGACTGTGCAATTTTTTCTTCGCATGGACAAGAATATAATTTGGTACTATTTTATTATAATTTTCTGTGTCGTACCTTTTACTTCAACATCGCGCTTACTAAGCACCAATCTTGACGTCACCATGCAAGCGATACTCTATGATAAATCACCAATAGGTTGGAAACGCTGGCCAAACACTGTGCTTTGTTCTAAATGTGTACGTCGCAATGAAACTGAAAGTCCACTTTTGCTGCAAGATGATATTTCACGGGGTTCGTTAAACTAATTCTAGTGGCGAAATATAACGAGGCCTCCGGAAATGGTAATGGTTGATTTCGTCCACCCTCCCACCCTTCACCACCATTCCAGTCTCATTTCGCATCCTACCGTACCCCGAAAACGTCCTTTTTCCCACCCTGCTGTCCTAGTCCTTCCCCATTTTCTGCGTTTCCTTGTGGACAATGGACGGGAGGGTATAACAATGTCCAGGGCTAATAAAGGATTAGCATTCAGTCGTTAAAACCACCATACTAGTCGACAAAAACCGAGGAGTAGCGGAATGTTGAGAACTACACTGGGACAAAGAGTAACTAGGTGTACATTGTAGCCAGTGACCTAGTTACAATGCAGCGACTTCACTTAGAGAATGCTAATAACGTCACGTTATTTCACGCATTATAAGACACTTTTGTGTTGTTAGTAATTATGTGAAATTAAAAGAATGTTGTGAAACAAAATGTTGCAAATAAACTTTAACGGTTAAGCCAGAGTCGTTGAGTAAATGTCCGCGTTTAAAATGTATATTTTCCTACATGCTCTTTTTATACTCATGAGCATTTATTATGGTACGTAAAAACACTATATTAATGTTTGCAATAAAACATGTCCATAAAATTGGTATGACATTAGACAGGTATCAATTTAAATATTATTAGTACTCTCTGTTATATAATTTAATTCTAGCTAAGAAAGTAATGTTTCAGTCATTCTATGTTCACAATGTGTACCGCACTTATTTATTGCCTACAGAATATTGAATTGAAGGAGTATTTTACTATGTAACATATACGTTTTCACGTAATCAGTGTTACAGTTTTGTATGTCTTAGGTACTATACATATCTTAAAATGTTTATTATTCTTGGCTCCGATACCCCGAGCAAACGTTCATTGCGATGTAAATTAATGTTTTGGTTTAGTTCCTTTTGAAAGTTTCATGTTTAATTTTGTACAAAAGTTGATAAAATAATAATAATAATTTAATTAGGGCAACAAAGCAGTGGGCTTAGGAAATATGATGTCACATGGCATAATATTGTTGGTTTACCTGCCAGTTTGGAAATGAGTTTTTCACAAGCTCCTAGCAGTATTCAGATCCTGTTTAAGAATGCTTTGGAAAACAAAAGAAAAACAGAACAGCGAACTAAAACTAAGAGAAAGAACATTCTATGGTTCTAAGGAGGTAGGAGCTATGACTATGAAAGTCACAACGTAGATCATCGAGAAATTCACCGATAAAGGTTTAGGTGTGATTTAAATCATTAAATTACAACTACCCGAGGCAACGAGTGGAACTTCATAACTTCACCAAGTCTAACTTAGTGAAGGAAGGAGGGATGTATTCGGGCCCTTGTAGAAGAAGTTATTGTCTTCCTGGCAGGTTTTCCGAAATTGCAGATGGAGTGATGTCATCACTGAGAGGGTCCACAGTTGATTGTATGGTTGTTGTACTAGTCCAGGTTCGGGGTTCAAATGAACGAGAGTAAAGGTGACTCCCGACTTCAGCTGAGCAGAGTTCGAGGTCCAGTTTGGTTCAGAAGAAAGTTGCAAGATTGGTAACGTAAAACAATATCATGCGTAGTATGCAGTGGGTAGATAAAATCATCTAACTTTATAATCAAGTTAGACGCGAAGTTTAAACGATCAAAATATATAAAATCTAACATAAGTATTTTACTGTGAAACAAATTACCGTGTCACGTTGTACATGAGATCACACCATATATACATATTTAGTAGGGAGTAAATCCGAGGGCAAGATATCAAATGGCAGACTTTAGACCTGAGAGCCCGCAGATGGCTGTCGTTTATATGTTTTCTAGAGGATGTCCGACTCTCTGCTCCACCTCTCCTCCTGAACCGTATCCAGAGGGTATAACAACAGACAACTTAGAGCCGACTGCAGCCACAATCAAGGACATTTGCCAGTTCCGTAAAAAACTCTAACCACCATCAAGACAGACTTGGGAAAACATGTCCCTCCACCAGTAGCCCAACTATGTGGCATCATAGGATGGTAGTTCTTGCAGCTGACTAGTTACATGCACTCCTTTCCAGTCATACCGCGAACAACCTCTGGCTGACACAGCCATTACGATACCTTCTACCCTAACTTGGAATAACTCCGCAGATAACCGTGCCCGCCGGTTGCGTCGTACTCAAAGAGGGCGTGGTATATAATTCAGCATTAAAGGCATCAGCTCAGAATTGTAGGTTTCTCGAATCAAATGTGCAAAAATCAAAAACAGCAATCCTACGTAGCAGTTGACACGGCATAGTTTACCGTTACATTCACCTTTTTGGGATCCATACGGCGTCGTTTCTGTCACTTTTCTGACAACTGTACTCGCTCCCATAAATGCAGCACTTTTTTCTTCTCAGCTGTTTCCCGTCACAAAATAATGAATGTACAGACATTTCTAACACTTCAGAAAATTAAATAAGTCTTTATCTATGCCCTGTCACGTCAAAAGTTGTAATAAATCCACTGAAACAAAAATTATCGAGTGAAAAGACGGATAATACCATAGGTCTAGGATCAATCCCCCTTAAGAGGGCGTGGTACATAATTCAACGCTAAATGCTGTTTTCCTATATTGGCTTTCAATAAGCATAGATCTCAATTGAAGAATTCCGTGTTTATTAATCTACCACGCCCTCTTAATCACCTGCGCTCTGACTTACCTGAAGCCCAACGCCTACAGGGAGTAACAACTGTCTGACCGGTTGCCGCATTTCTACTACCTCAAGCCGACGCATAACCACTCTGGCGAATTTTGACAGCTTCGCTCTTGCTGTGCTGTCGGCCGCTACTGCAGCAAGAGTGTAGTCATGTTCGAGGAGAGACAAGTCCCATCTGCGACGCTTCCTCGGGATCTCCGATATCTCACCGTCAACTCCACACGTACTCCGTCGTCTGTGGTACCTGACAGATACTGCACACAGGATCTTCTACGAGACCGAACTTATAAAACTTAGCCTTGAAGTTGCCAAGTCCATAGATAAATTGCGTCAGCAAATAGTGATCCAGGGGAATTTTACAGCGCAGGCGTTCCCGGGCACTGGAAAAGACCGCATGGGTTTGCACGTCCCTTTTCGGAGGCTGCCCATCTTCTCTGCCACGTCTCAACAGTACTCTTTCGTGTAAGCTTCACTGTGTCTGAGCGATTTCATGAAATGAGACTCTACTATGAAACGCGGGAAGGGAGAAAAAACGGGAGCGCCTCGCCGGCCATTGGCAACGTCCGCCACATTTCCCTCCTGTGAAAAATCCGGGGCCACACCCCGTCGAGAATCGGCGCACCAAATGTGTACTTTTAGTTTAGCGAAAGTACTACACGCACGAAGTAAGCAGGCTCTGATCGCTCACTCCACGCCACAGTAATAACTCAAGAATGCGTAATAGATAAATTAACGCTTAAAACATAAACTTATTTCTACGCTTTTTTTCGAAATTCAATATGGAACATATACTCAATGACAATCCTAGATAATGGTATTTGCCAACTTTATGAGTAAATATTTATCCAAAATTACTAATTGATTACGTGTGATCTCTTGCACGGCAGTTAAGTGCACGAGGTTCCGGCGTCAGAGATTGTACCTCAGGAGTTCGTAACACTGGGAACTATTTTGTTTAAAACGTTGGCTAAAGCTATTGTCTCGGATTGCTATTGTTTAGTTTTCGCAAATTGGCTTCTTCAATAAACCTACAGTTATAGATTAATGCATTTAGCGTTGAATTATGTACCACATACTCTTAAGAGGGATTGATCCTAGACCTATGGTATTATCCGTCTTTTCCTCGATAATTTTTGTTTCAGTGGATTTATCAAAACTTTTGACGTGACAGGGCACAGATAAAGACTTATTTAATTTTCTGAAATGTTTGCAATGTCTGTACATTCATTATTTTGTTACGGGAAACAGCTGAGAAGAAAAAAGTGCTGCATTTATGGGAGCGAGTACAGTTGTCAGAAAAGTGACAGAAACGACGCCGTATAAGTCCCAAAAAGGATGAACGTAACGGTAATCTATGCCGTGTCAATGCGGAAAGCTTAAAATTATCTCTCAGTTCCCTGATTTATAAGAAACGTCATAAATCCAAACCGAGGAGGACCAATTCCCCTTAGTAAAATATACATATATATTTTTTTAAAATTTTTCTTACGGTTAACTTATAAAATTTTGTTATGAGATTTTTTTTTGTTTTAATTTTTATTGAAGTTCCAAGGTGGCAAGTGTATTTTCCGGGCACTCGCTCGTCTTTATTTCACTACTGAATCAACCGAGGTACTCAGTGCAATATTTATTCATAATTGCTTATTGCAACGACTTGCTTGCCACTGGGGAGCACAGCAGGCTTCAAATAACGGCATATCAAACTACACCGTGATGTTGGCACAATATAGAACACGCGAAATTAAAAAAAAAGTATATATATAATATATATATATGCTTATGTTAAGTCTGCAAAACCAATATAGCAGAGTAATTAAAAACTATTTTCAGAGAGCTGAATTTTTCTAATGCTTTGTTACTAATTTTTGTTACGTGCGATAACTAACTACAAAGCTCTGAAGTGTTGAGTGGTGGTTATCTGTGTACGGTATTTTTAACAGACAGTTCTTTTTAGAATGTTATAATAATATTTTAACCGATGATTTTAGTTCAGAAAGTGTACCTGTCATATTTCTTGAAGTTTTATGTATTGGGGTCGAAAATTATCGAGCCTAGGAAAACTGTTCTTAGCTATTTTTGTATAAATATTTCAGTAGCGGTTTTTTATATTATTAACGGTACGTGTACACAACATATTATTGGAAACAAAAAAATCTCAAATGTGTGGGGCAATTCACAGTTGCAGGAAACAAGTTTGTGCTGTTTACAAAAGAAGTGACTTTTGAATTTCATGTGTAGTTATGGACATGAAAAAGAGAGTTGTAATGAACTTGCAATAACGCTTTCCATCGTTTCTTTTGAAGTTACTCTGTGTAAGCAATGGATTACTTTACTTCTTTAAACTTATTATCTATGTAACGGACTAGTTAAGAAAATATGAGTATCACATTTGAGTAAAACTGCTGCAAATGTCACAATGCGCAAACAGTATCATTACCTTTACGTTAAGAGACTTTCACAGTTACCAAACACTGTGAACCCATTTGCAGGTAATTTAAGTTTTGTAGTTCGTTAAAAAAATTACAACTTTTGAGGAGATTTTGTTTCAAAACGTCGTATTACATAATAAAACTGGTATTTGTTAAACATATGATTATATATTTGGTAGTATTTTTTTAGCATAAAATGTATACATGCCTAGTAACATACATACTTGAATCGTGATTTGTTGAAAGGGCATCAGTCATAATTATGGTGATTTATATGTTTTGAAGGTTTCCTATACTACAGTTCTAGAGCTATCATTTGGCGTAACAACAGCATCAGTCACCCACATTATTTAGCATGGTGGAGGTAAATGAAATTTCTGGTTTTTTGTTCAAACAGCTTGAGTCCAGGACTGATGCCATTTTAACAAAATACAGCTAGAGTGCTAGTATGTTATTTAATTTGTTTTTAAAGTTTATTTTAGTCTATTGTTGCAACTACCTTATTTTATTATTCTATGGTTGTTGTGTAATGGTAGTATTTATTTGTATCGTGCACTCATTTTATGTTGTATTATAATACCAATATGAGTGAAAGCAACGTCGGTTTAGGTGTTAATGAAGATGTAAATGAACGCAAACGGAAATATAACACCAGTTAATATAAAATGAATGTGATTAAAATTGCCAAATTAAAAGGCGAAGCACACACGAACTACAAAGGAAAAATCGTTCCAGCCAAAACCCATGGAGTGTCATGCGGGTAAGATATTATTTTATACGTTTGCTAAAAATTTGTGTTGTATCTTCTTAGTAGGAACTTACTTTTTCATGTTATTATTGTGGTTATAATATATTAAATACCTTTATTTCGCGTAAGGTAAAGGGTTCAGGTTATGATTTCAGATGCAAGAAGCAGTGTTTGAAAAAGCTTGGAGAAGATAACAGCATATATGTCTTCACAAAGTTTCATGATATCCCAACAAAGAATGAGCAGGATTTTTATTTGCGGAGACTCATAGATGTTCAAGGCATTAAGTGAAGACGTGCACGGAAGGAATTACAACGGGTAAACACAGTCAGTTTTAAGCACCACTTGCTGGTAGGTAGTTCACAGGTTGATGTTTGTTTAAAGGCTTTCGTTTCTGGTTTTGGTGTAGCTACGAAAAGGGTAAGACGAATTGTGCAGCTTAAAAAGGAAGGTCAAACCCCAACTGACAAAAGGGGTATGTTTGTTAGCTATAGTCTTCCTTCTACCACTAAAGCCAAAGTGAGGGAACATATTGAGTTGTTTCCATTGAAAGAATGCCACTATTCTGGGAAAAAATTTACTATTTTCGTGCTGACCTAGATTTAAAAACAATACATAAATTATACCCTGAAAAGTATTGTGAGAAAGTCAGCGGCTCCTTTTATCGGTCGTTTTTCAAGGAGAATTACAACCATAGGTTTGGTAGGCTCCAGGTAGACACATGCTGTACGTGTGAAGAACTTAGTTGAAAATCAAATCGCCCCATTTAAATGACGTAGCTAAACGCGCAGCGGTGGCGGAGTTAATGGTTCATAACCGCAAGAGTAGGAAATTCTATTCAGCATTACAGTTTGAACGAAATCAATATACTAACAAAGAAGACAATATAATCTCTCAAGCATTTGATTACATGCAAAACATAGTACTTCCCAAAGTGCCTGTGCAAGAACTCTTTTATCTCCGCCAGTTAACGGTCAATGTGTTTTGCATCACTGATATTAAGGCTAGAATCAGCTCCTTTTATGTATACCACGAAGGTGAAGGTAGGAAAAGTCCTGATGAAGTTTGTTCGTTTCTGCGTGATTATTTAAAGCAGGTCCCACAAAAATTCACAGAACTTCGACTATTTACTGACAACTGCCCTGCACAAAATAAAAAACAGACCCTTACTAGGTATCTTCTTTCACTTACTGATACAGGCAGAATTCAAACGATCCAACAATTCTTCTCTGTGATAGGGCATAGTTTTTTGCCTTGTGATAGGGAATTTGGAGTAATATCAGAACGATCGTGGCAAAGTGATAGAATTTTCAGCATTTTTGAAGTCATCCAGCTCATCATCAAAAGTAGCAGGCCATGGAAATTTTTTGTTAAAGAGTTTACAGCATCAGAAATATTATACTTCAAACAGTGGTGGAAAACGTACTATAAAAAACCACAATTTCAGAGGAAACCAAGCACAAACCAAAAAACGGTAAGGGTAACATTTGGCATTAGTAGTCTAGATCATTTTGTGTACCATCATGGCACAAAAGGTTACATTACAGCCTATGCAACAATAAACAGTCTGATTCCACATACCTTTTTTATGAGACTTGGACGTGAGCTCATCGTTTTTCCTGACAGACGTGCATACATATCAAGTAGTGTTCCCATTAAAGCAGCCAAGTTCAGAGATCTCCAAAAACTTATGCAGTATGTTCCTAATGAACATGTGGAATATTATGAGAACATTCTTCTGTGGCCAGTGAGTGGATAATTGCATTGCAAATGGGTAAAAATCTCATTTATTTTGAAGTTTGTTGTATCACAGGTGTGTAACCAATGACTATGTGGAACATTAGTACTACGTTAACAGTTTATGTAAGAGTGTTGTGAGCGGGTAAACAAAGACATGAACTAAAGGCACTAACAATATTATTCCTTTATTTCTCTTTATGTATTTGATCATACATTATTGTTAACATTGTAAATTAACAACTGAAAAATTTGTATATTGTAATATATATTTTTATCAACAGTGCTGCAGTGTTTTCATTGAGATAAAGGATGTATTTTGTTAAAAGGGCATCAGTCCGAGTGTATATTGTTGAAAGGGTGTCAGTCCGAGTGCATTTTGTTAAAAGGGTATCAGTCGTATAAATTAAAAAAATAAAATTAAATGATGCAGCATTACAAAACATTCAAACAATAGCTCTACAGCTTCAGGGTGCTAGTCTGCTTTTGTATATATCACAAAAAATATTGCAATACTACTGTAACCAAAACAAACAATTTGTTATTAATTTCCCAATATTTTACTAAATGTGACATATGCACTTTCAACAAATCATGGTTCACTTTCATAATACTGAAAACCAGAAAAAAATAATACTAAAATATTATTACATGTTACGAGCTGAGGTATTATTTTTTGTGGATAATTTGTTTCTTCCTAGCAATAATTCTGAATTTTTTATTTTGTGAGTAAAATAATTTGGACTGCAACAATTTAAGGCCACATAATTTGCTGTACGCAAACAACCTTGTCCGATCTTACTAAGGAAGTATCTTAAGAGTGCGTCGTAGATAAATAAACGCTGAAAACATCAATTGATTTCTATGCTTTATTCGAAGTCAATATGGATAAAATACTCAAAGACAATCCTAGATAATGGTATTTGCCAACTTTGTAAGTAAATATTTATCCAGAATTACTCATTTGTTACGCGTAGTCTCCTGCGCCGCAGTTAAATGCACGAGGTTCCGGCGTCAGAGATTGTGCATCAGAAGTTCGTAACACTGGAAACAATTTTGTCTAAAACGTTGGCTAAAACTATTGTCTAGGATTGCTATTGTATAATTTTCGCAAATTGGCTTCAAGAAACCTACAGTTATAGATTAATGCTTTTAGCGTTGCATTATGTACCACGCCCTCTTAATTAAAACTTTCATAAGTTATTTCTCTGAGATCTGAACAGAATTTTTTGTTTTCCGAAACTAAACAGCGGAACTTTCTTCCTTCCGTTGCTGGGTATTTCGTCAAAATATCCCAGTATTATATATTTCTATGTTATTGGAATAATATAAAATTGTCAATATAACAATTATTACAAACATGGCAGGCAACTGCAACGTGCTTTAAACCAACGCAAGAAATATTTACATGGCTCTAAATTATCTACGTCATTATTCTCCCTATATTCCCATCAATGCTGTACTAAAAGTGAGTTGTAATGCGTGAATGTTTAATTGCGTCATCCTCCCACCTCTCAGTGTTCGATCGGGCCTTGGAACACTGTGCTTTATTTTGAGCCCCCGCGCAGCCAGTTATTAATTAATTAAACGGCAGTTATTGATTAAAGGAAAAATGATCAGTTCCTGCACGTCAGGCCGTTCCAGAAACCTGGCAGAAATAAAAATTCGGAAGAATATTCTAGTATACAGCTCGGTACAGAACGAACTTTAAAATAAGCTTATACGAGTAGACGGAAATACTACAGACTCACCAGACACCACGATAAGTGTTTTTTAACGCGCTTTTTCATCTTCGCCTGTTTGTATGAATAATTCCAATAGAATCTTTCAATTAAATTTTCACCCACTTCCAGATGTTCGAATTATTTGAAATTTTGCACACGAATTAATAGTCAATGACGAAACAATACGTCAGTAGCTATGGCAAGTTATTCTCATTTATTACACAAAATTAATTTCGATACTCTTCAATTCAATTTTCACAAAATTCTAGAATTTGCACACTTTATAAGATTTAATGACAAAAAAAAAAAACAATTCCATACAATTGACCAGGTATTCTCGCTCATTATAAAAAAATATGACGTCTTACTTAAACTAATGAAAAATAGGTTTAAAATGAAAATATTTTCAAACAAGCAGTTTTGAAATAAATCACTACTTATGACTTAAAGTCAGCCAACTAGACACGTGCTGTGCGACAACATCTGAACGACACCTTTCCTGAATGGTGAGTTTGACGTGGTGGCCCGGTTGCCTGGCCTCTTCGTTCGCCGGACCTTAACCCTCTCGATTATTTTCTGTGGGGTCACATTAAGAGTGCGTGATAGATAAATAAACGTTGAAAACATCAATAAAGTGTGGAAGCAATTATTTATTTCCACGCTTTTTTCGGAGCCAATATGTATAAAATACTCAATGACAATCATAGATAATGGTATTTGTCAACTTTGTAAGTAAATATTTGTACAGAATTACTAATTCGTTACGCGTGATCTCTTGCGCCCCAGTTAAATACACGAGGTTCCGGCGTCAGAGATTGTGCTTCAGAAGTTCGTAACACTGGAAACAATTTTGTTTAAAACGTTGGCTAAAATTATTGTCTAGGATTACTGTTGTTTAATTTTCATAATTTGGCTTCAAGAAACCTACAGTTATAGATTAACGCTTTTAGTGTTGAATTATGTACCACGCCCTCTTAAGAGCCACGTCTACGTGACGCAGGTTGAGTCAGGGTTGGACTTAAAACAACGAATTACGCCGGCTTGCGGACGGCTTCGTGAGACACCACAAGTGTTTCAAAAGTACGAGATCAACATGCATCGGCGCTGCATCCCCTGCGTTGAGGTAGGATGGCGGAATTTTGACCATATGTTGCAAAGATGTGCCTAGTTTGACATACTTAGGCTACTCTGAGCGTGCATCCAGAAACCTGCCTCTCGCATTTGTCCTTTTAATTTGTTTTTAATTTGGCTACCATAGTTCACCCTCTTTGCCACAGGACTGGCGCCTCGAGGCGCACGCTATTTAAATTTGCGCATTTGTGTTTGTCCCTGAACCCTTGCAGGGTGACATTTCCGCACAAATTTTCTCCACCAAATAATGTTTCTTTTCACATTGTCTGTCACCCATGTGATTTACGACTATTAAATCCCGAACAACCTGTATAGTATTGTGCCAGAAAATCTAAAATGTCTACTCATAAAGACGGAGAGACTGCAGACGATAGGAAAGACTTCAACGGAAGGGCAATAAGACACTTGTAGCGCCTCACGGTCACGACATTAGCATTATCTGTAGGAAGGTGACAAACTGGAAAATACTCCAAACTATTGAATTTTTCAACGTTAACCATTGCAAAATTATTCACTCGCTTAGCTGGATAAACTACAATCGATTCAGTGCCTAGAATGATTAGAATTATTTTGTGATATTCTTTGGTTAGAACTAATTTTTTTTTTCTGAATAGTACCTTTTCCATAACACTCTGCCTTGATTATAGCCAGATTAACATAATGCCGAAATGTATTTTTGTAACGATGTCCGTCTTTGACACCTGCACAGGTGTTTTGCACTGCTGAAATGAGCGAGATAACATAACGGCCTCCAAAAGTTATGCCGATAATTCAGATAATCACGCCGCGATTCCCAAATGCGAAGAATCCGGTACAAACCGCTTCGGGGATCGACCTCGGATCGCCTGGGTTGTAGGTGGGTTGTCTGACCTCTCGGCCGCTGATGCCACTAGTCGTAAGTACACAAAGATATTAAATTAAGAACATAATGCAATCGTTTCATAACCAAAATGTTTCATTCCAATTGTAATAAGGCTAAAAAAAATAAGCTATTCGATATCTCAAGACACTGAAGCTTCCAATGCTCATATTCTTCAAGTGCGTGCGTCGAGGAATATAGGCTACTAAAAGCTGAAATGTTAATAAAAATGTTCTAGAGAAATGATTCCGTATATCTAGAGCCCCGATTTTATGGCGAAAATATTTTTGCAACATTTGGTTTCAATGCGTTATGTGCACACCTGCAGCTCTGCTACATCGTCTGTGACTGGATCATTTTACTCTCACTTGCCTTGGCAAATTACAGATGTACGGAGTGACAATCTTATTCCAGTTAATACAGTTAAATGAGGAACGTGTTAAAACAAAGACACGCTGCCAGTAATCATGAATCTAAGCTGCCGATGTGCACGTGAAACACTGAAACAAAGTGGGGCAAAAGTATTTTCGCAGCAAAATTGTGGTCGTACTTATAGCGTTTAATTTTCTACACCAGCCCACGGTTCACTCCTTGTTTTCCGCTTCAGTGGCTCTGGTCAAACTCTAACTTCACCCCACACCCTGGACGTGCCGCAACCTGCAATGTCGCTGCGGAACACCACCGAACGGCAAACAAGGCAGCCTGGTGACCTCGCCGGCAAACTTCCTAGCAAAACGCAAACACACGCGAGCTACTGGTATCTGCGCGGCTGCAGATACCGGCTACGTCGACTCATAAATACCATGGCAGTTTTTTGTCTACTTTTAACTTTTTGCTGCTCACGAAACAGCCAAAGACACAGCATTTTAGTCAACAGACGTCTGGGACTTGAACTACGTTGCAGTATGTGTGTGAAGAAAGCATATTCAAACCATAATAATCAACATCTCTCAAAGGCCTCTCTCATAGGCCTGTTAAATAATGGTAACATATTAAAAATAGTCACGTTTAATCGAATCAACGATGGGCAATAATCATAGCTAATGCTTGAATAATGCTGCCCTGTAGTTGAATACAGTGCCTGAACTGATAAAAGGCAATTTGTCAGTTATGGTTAGGGCCATGAACTTTTCGTGAAAATAATTTTGCCTCAGTTTGTTTTCGTGCCTTACGTGCATGTCTACAGTTCTGGCTCATAGTCAGTGATTGGATGTTTTATCTCTCACATGTGTTTGGGTTCTACCTGCAAATAACATACCCGTGGTGTCGCGCCAACCTTGCCGTGATTGGCACAGTCAAATGAGAGACGTCACTTCACACAGACACACTGCCAATAACTGCTAAGCGGAGCTGCAGGTGTGAACGTAATACACTGAAACAAACTGGGGCAAAATTCTTTTCGCGAAATGTTTATGGCCCTAGTTATGGTCATTTGTATTGGTACCTAATTCCAGTGCAGCAGTCTTATGATTTGTCGCTCAGCTTGAAATGTGCTATATGCTGCGACGATGAATGGTTTATAAGAAGTTTTATAGGGTTCGTTGATTGACGCCATCCATAAACAGTTTCACTATTTTTTACTACAGAAATCATTGTACCCATTTGTTCTATAGTTTGTTGGTAAGGTAAGTGCTCTTTACGTCTCGTCGACAGCGAGGTCATTAGAGACGATGACACACGACTTGGTACAATGACAGTAGCTGGGAGAGGAGTCGGCCATGGCCTTTGTTAAGGAACCATCCCAGCATTCGTCTGGAGCGACTTCGGGAAACCATAGAAAATTCAAATCAGGATGGCTGGAACCATATCGAACCAGGATTATAATGATTCTGTTTTGATTCTTAACTGAATACTCAATATGGTAAAGTGCCAGTGCTCACACAGGTACGAGGCGCGAGCCGTGCCACTCTCCGTCCTCCCCTGCTCGTTATCTACGACCCCGGCTGCGACTTACCGGACTGCGCCCCCCCCCCCCCAAAACCCCAGCTGACAATCCTGGTGCCTCGGCCTGCTCAGGCGGACTGACGTCACTGGTCCGGGCGGACTGACGTCGCTGGTCTGGACTGATGTCAACGCCGTCTGAATGAGTGGGCACTTGTTCAGCACCTTTGACAGGCATTCAACTTGGGCGTGACTGAGTGTTACCGAAATGTTGGGAAGGTTCAACTTACATCACCTAGCCCTGTCGGCGAACTGGGAGAATATTCTGGGAGTCGTCGCCGGGACTATAAATATCGGCTCGCTGCGAGCCGCAGGAGAGCCTGAGTGGCGATTAGCCAGTGAGTGTTCGCGACGAGTGAACGTGGGGAGACCAGCAAATTAAAAAGAACCTGTGCTAGTTGTTAGTAAGCGTGAGAGGACGAACAGGTTTGACAGCATGCAGCTGTGATTTGCGAGACATTCATAAATATAGACAGTCCTCCAATCGCACAGAGCGAGAGAGACATTTAATTATCAAATACTAGAAAAGTAAATTAGACAGTTAGTTAGGTTATCTGTATATGTTTATTTACATATAGTGGATTGCAAGTATTTGTGAAAATATTGTATTTATAATAAATTAATAACCTAAACTTAATTAATTTTGTTTAATTACCTAAGCCATCCATCCTAAGCAAACCTAGCTGCGCCCAGGACAGCAAAGTTGTTACAACTAGAGGCACGTTAAGACACTTCTGAGTAAATAAACTGTCTATGGAAACATATCTTGCCAATCACTTAGCAATTGTATTCCAGATAATTCGCATTCGTACTCGTACTCGCTTCGACCATTCCTTGCATGTTTTATGCGTGCTCTTCATTCGGAACGTCACCACACTCCTTGCTTGTAAATAAACAGTGGCCCTGAGAATACGCATCGAGCAGACATAGACACATGCTCGCTGCACATACTCGCCCTGCCAATCGCACTCAGTCATTTGGGACAACACACTCTGACGTCACTTCCGAACACGAGTAAGTGAGCATGGACATTTACCTATTTGGAACACAGCCTTAGCAGTAGAGGTGCATCAATTTCGCTTATTGATCGGGCAGTAGTCTAGACTTGCCAGTCCTATACACCCAATGGCCACACTAGATTATACATTGTCTAAAAACCCTACAAAACCCTACAAGCGAGTAGCAAGTGATTGCTCTACGAATCATTTCCTTATTTGCTACTGGTTTGTAGTAGTCAAAGGCGTTTTGTGACAACCGCCAGCTGATCACATCTGTATTCTTGGCGTTCAACCTGACCTGGAATGTTCAGCGAAATTGACGTACCTTTACTTAGCATCAATACCCAAACCAAACCATAACATTTACACAACTTTTGGGTGTCTTTAGGAGTCTATCTACTGACGACCAATATCTCTAATATAACGAAGATACTTGCGACTGACTTACCTGCTACTGTGAATGTTAGCGGGGTCAGTGGACACGATCACACTTGTAAACTTCAGAGGATCACAGAACTACCTCTCTTATTTTCACAGAAATTCAGACGTATGTTCATATTGGCATCAATGTGGCACTACTGGAGTTGTAGCTTTGTACGAAGTATGTGGCTCTCATGGTATGAACTGCGCTGACAAACTGCATGGTTTTGTTGGATATACGCCACTGCAGGCGAATGTTGCTGAAATGCAGGAAACTCACAGATACATAAAACGGAGCAAAGATGAGAAAATGAACAACAAAAATACGAAACAAACAAACCAAGAATACCAAAAATAGCCGTTGTCAACAAATAAATTATTAACCCCGAATTAGGTATACAGTTGGCACATTATGGAAAAATTAAAAAAAAAAATCTAAAAGGGAAAAATGGAACAGACAAGGCCCAACCAAGATGCATGTCAATGGAAACAGTGACGGACGAAAAATGGCAGTGTTCATTTGTGTTGTCCACATTGACTTTCGTACATCACTGTCGCCGTTGACATACATCTTGTTTGGCCCTTGTTTCTTTTCTTTTATGTTTCTTCATCTGCCATAACATGACTTAATGATCTATAATCATTCGTTCGTCGCTTATCACAATGTGTCAACGTCCAAAGGAAATTGTAGTTGTTGCGGGAATTCTATTTACTTTCCTTTTCAAAACCCTTTGACTATGACGAGTTATTTTATCAGCATAAACATTAAATTAATAGTAAATATATATTGGTTACGACCTACGAAGTGGTAAAGATGTCATTTTAGTTATCTAGGAACTAATCGGGTAAATTACTTTCTGCCATTGGAACACAACAGGATGTCTAGCTTTCCCATTAAACACCAAATATAAATTAATTGTAAATATTGACGTTCGTTTTTAATGTGTTTGTATACAAAGAGATAGAAAGTAATTTGACTGTTGGTAGAAATTATTTTACTTACAATCGTGTTAATGTGTCAAAATTAAATTACATCTTAAATGTTTTAACTAGATAATAGCTAACAATTTATCATACAGGCATTTATTTTATGTTTAGGAGGGGGATTACAGGCCTTCACAAGGCACAGGATATGGACTTGCAATAGTTTGAACATAATAGTGGCAAGTGATATGTCATTGTCTAAGGCAGTGGTTACCATTTTTTAGTTCAGTATTTTATTATTTTTTCTTAATCCAAGTAATTTTTTAAAGTTACAGTAACTTTATATTAATTAAAAATACTTTAAAAAGCAAACTTAATCAAGACTCATACGTTTCTAAATGCAAGTATTGTATAGATTCCAAGTAGGTTCGCCATTATTGGTTTTAAGATATGTAGAGTATTTTATTTACTGACTTTAACATGTATTAAATAAAAAAAATTGTTAAATTAAACAAAGCTTTGTTGATAAAACTAAATGTTCTGACTAGAGACTTACACGTTTACGTAGTAAACAATTATTTCGTAGTTTTCTGTCATTGCAAACAAACATTAAAATAAAATGCTGTGAAAATTCGCCTGTGTATTCGGATGGAAAATTAGTCTTAGTTAACAAAATATAAATATGTATAACCTCCTCTTGGCTCGTAGCCTATAAAATGCGCCAGAGAAAACAGAATGCTGTTTGCTGCTTGCGACAAGAAAAGTGCGTCGCTCCTAGCGAAACGGCAAGGACGGCTCAGGAAGCGGAAATACGTTATTTATCGCTGGCCCAGCAGCAGCTGCAGCGCAAGAAAACAACCACGTTTTTTAATTTTATATATTGTGTTTCTGCGCTTATTTTTACCGTGCTCTTTCCCCCAACTGCGACAGTAATTTCCTCCGTGTTACGATTCCGTCTGCCGCAAATGTGTACTAGGTACACCATATTGCGTATGCATTTGTGCAGGTGGGGACGTATTGGACTACAGAGAAGGGCTGGTTTGTTCGGGGGAAGCGGTATTGGGTCTGAGCATGTGTACGAGGGAAATAACCAACCCGCGCACGGCATGCTCGGTGGGGGACTTCCAATATCCACATATTGCCGGTGTCGGATAGGTCTAGGCGTTAAACAAACACCAGTTATTACTTTTTGTCCTTCTCGCACCACTACGTAACCAACTCCCACGAGGCAAAGTTCGAACAACACGACGGACAAACCTACCCTCTCCCCCTTTCGACGTTCCCTTTTTGACCCCCTGTTCGTTCTCTTCTCCCTTTCTACCAGCCCTTTTATCCGCGCTCCCTTACGGCCGTTTTTACTACCGCCATCGCCGCAGAACTACTTCTGTAATCGCATTTCCCGGCGTCGCACGCGCGCTCCCAATATGGCCTATTTTCCCGCCGCCTGGGTTTCGGGACCAGATGAAATTCGGATCGGCTCTAGGCAGGGATACTGTACTCCAACACTGAGGGCGTTTAGAAAGCAACATGGCTGTGAAGTGAGGGATGGGAGTAGAGAGAAGTTATGTTACCCTTTTCTATTTCTGACGCAAGTGTTCGCAGACGTCATCATTCACATAAAGGTACATTCTCTCTTGTTTCTACTTTTTTTACGATATTAAATTCTTACGCCTAAACTAGAGCAGATATCAAAAACATGTTCGGAAGTTTTGTTTAAAATAGTCTGCTCCATGTTGCCTGATTTTTTCAAGGTAGTTAATAGCTAATTATGAAATTAAGGTAACTCTGGTTAGTTGACTTTATCGTCGCCAAAACCGTATAATTTACTGTTGTGAAAAAAAATTACTATCACGGCAAAACTATTACAAACAAAACAGCCACGCAGATTTTTTGGGTCTTCTCTCGTTTAAGCTTAAAAAATTAATTATAACCGATACAGTAGAAACATGAGAGGGTTTTACGGCCAATTAAGGACTCTGCCTACCTCAGAGCTCCGGCGGCAGCAATGATAGGGCGTTACAGGCTAAATTATATTCCTAAATATCTCAGTCACTTCCAAACCTACATATATGCCACCACTGACTTTTTTGTTCAGTACGATACGGCGCACACTGCTACGGAAACTTTTAGCAAGTTATATCAATACCCTGAAAACTATGATCAAATAAGTGTTTTCGTGCCGATTAAACACTCGAAACCCCGTACTCATAAAATTATTTTCGCATTTTCGTTTACGAAGTAGTATTCTCCTCTTCTCAATGCAGAAAATGGTTTCCATCCGAAAGCGATGTCTCAAAGGGTGACTGAGTTACACGAAATTTAGTTTATCATGTAAAGCCATATCCTTGCTCCCGCCGCGCTCCGAGGTAGGCAGAAGCCTTAACGAGATCTTAAGATCAGATTAGGTTGAAGAGATTTGAAGGAATAACACAACAACCATGCCTGAGCCAGGATGTAAACCAAGGATCTCTCGCACCGCAGATCGGCACCTAATCAACTACGCTACAGAGGCGGCAGTTTAAATGTGTGTAGGTTGTAACTTGTAGACGGCTGGTATAATAGCACTTTTAAAACTCTAAAGTTGCTCCAACCAAACTTTCACAAACACCATGTTTATTTGGCCTAGTTTTTCTAGTTAAATCGACACTGTGGTGACAATACTTAATATATTATTTTACGAAGTGTTTCATCAGTATAGCATAAAAGGTAACACAAACACTAATTCATGATTCCTCAAACATATATTACGTTAATCTGAAGCTACAACGGAACGCTAATATTGCGCATGGATTAATTATTTTTTTAAAAGAACCTTTTTGTTGAATGCATATTAAAACTTTTAATAGCATCCTTCATTAACATCAAGGTCTGCTACTGACGCTTCGCAAATTACAAATATGAATATACTGCCAACAGTAATACAGTAAACCCAACGTTAGTGTTTTTTCTCCTTCTTTGAGCAGATGCGGAGACAGAGTCGACGTTTAGTCTACACTATTATGTATAAAGTGTTTTAATTTTATTTACAAAATACTGCCTAGTCGCATCTAGCTTTATTTTACAAGGCAAAGTATGAATTGTAAAATTTTAGTCATATCTGAAAATGTGTATCTTTTTAATGGGGCATGAATAGTTAGCTCAGTTATTATTCACAACATTTAAAATTTAATAATATTTCCAAAATATTGCTTTATGTTTTTAACTACTTTTAAAGCTCGAGGGAAATGGTATTCATTAAGTTTTATAAAGTTAAATTATATAAAATATAAATTCGTAAAATTATATTCCTACACATCACTTTACTAAACGTGACAAAATGCCACCTTATCTATTTTTATGCAATAATTGTATATTGCGGTGATGATCTTTAGTAAAATAGTCACTATACATATAAATAAGTAAACTTAACACTTTGACAAGTCTGACATTAACATGTAATCACCTATAAACCTAGGTTGGTTAACATATTATTTCATATGTAATTTACATAAGCCTCGTGTATTATTTCCCCACGTGTATCATTTCAACGAACGCTTGTATTGGTAGTCTGTGTAATGAAATCAAACACTGTTGTGTTAGCACAAAAAGTGGTGGACACATTCGTGTGTCGTGTATTTATAACGATTCACCAGGCTTTTCATAATACTAGTTGTGTGACGTAAGGTTAAGTGTTCCAGGCTGGCCAGGAAGAAGGTGTATAACTCAAAGTTTTCTGGTTACTTAACATTCCCATGATAACGCAACGAACATCAGTTTTGAAATTCTTCTACTGGTTAATTTTTTTATATTTGCTCGGTTTCATTTAATTTGTTCACGGACTGAATAGTATTTATCCTAGAGTGCAATTTACGATGGGGTAAGTAACTAGGTTGCATGAAGTTTTGAAATGAAACATTTTAGGTATATTTTCGCAAAATAATTTCCACTAGTGGCTCAGCCTACCTTTTTGAAGTTAATGCGTCTAAGTTAAACTGTAATTTAAAAACAAGGTTTAATTCTATGTTTTCTACACGTTAAGTTGACACATGAAATTAATTTGGTTTAGTTCTTTACACATACGAAAGAAGCAGTTTGGTTTCTGTGAAATTATAACCAGCAAATTTTAATTGAGTTAACTTAATTTACAAAATATACATACTTTTATCGTGAACTGAGAAAGTAAAATATATTTTGATGTGACAGTTTTCCGTAGCCCTTATGCACAACCTGGATTGTTAGATGCGAATAAGGTAGTTTTCCGTTACTCAGTGAACCTTTCCACTCAAGTTTTCAGCACAAATGCTAGGTGCCACGGTGGCCGAATGGCTCGATCCCCAGCGGGATGCATTCCCCTGTTACTACATGTGGTAATCGTGTCGGACGATGTCGCTGGCCAGGGGGTTATCTCGGGTATCTCCCGTTTGCCCGCCCCTCTCATTCCGGCACTTATCCATCGTAAGGCGGCATTCCACGCCTACGCAGATTGCCCATGGCCTCACACTAATAAAATCTGTATTATGGGTGTGATACCCTGACCATAATGTATCCTCCTAATACAATATTTAATTATTAATTTTATTTAGCACAAATGCTACTAATACAGTATGACTCGTAGATAGCAGGTATTACGTATTTTACAGCCCTGAGTCATGTGAATTTTATTTAGCTCTCAAACATGATACCAAATCACAGAATGGAGGGAGAGGCAATGACCTTTTCGTCTGAACAAAGGTCCAGAAAACTAAAATTTTTTATTTTTCTTCCTAACTTTTTAAAATATCCCACAAACCATCTAGTAAAAAATTTCACTAATCAATTAATAATTATTTTTCATATTTTCACAGACGTAGCTAAATAACAATAAACACTTTTCAACTCTATCATTTGACTTCATGATCATGTCACACTGTATGACGGAGTTCAGAAATATCAAAAAATTATTCCAGTAATTGAAATTTTCGGTTGCCTGAACATTCGGCCATCGGGACAGACCAGCATTGAAACTCCCAGAGTTTTCATTATTTTTGTCACAAAAACCCCAAAATTTTCTCTCACTCTTTTACGTTCAACGCATAGTTTTCTCGCCTGCCACACTCTTTCTGTGGACGAACAAGCTATTGCGTAAAGCACGGAAAATGACCTCAAAACGAAATGACGCTGACACATTTAAACGTTTTGCGAACGAACCAACGTATGAATATGTGAACGTGCACAACATATAAACCACGATTCCACAGCCAGGAGGGAATTTTCGTTGTTTACGCACTACGGTCGGATGTGTCAAACACGTCTCCGTCTGTATAAATATACTTTATTAAATGTCATTCAGTAACATATATCATTTTCGCACTCACGTTGTTGAAATACGTGTTTTTGTAACGAAAAAAGTAAAATAACCTTTAAAAAAATGTCAGACGGTTGTGCAAACACCACAGAAACACGTATGAGGCAAAACAGACCCTTGCTTACTATCGATTTCATACACGCAATGTAAGTACAATAAACTATGACGAAAATCATTACGTTACTAATAATAAATACTTTGAGAGGCACCGAATGGCACCATAAGTCGTGAAGTTATTGCAAAAAATTTCTCAAGTAATGATGCCTGACTTCCATTACAGGGGTTACCGACTGGTTAATTCGAATAGAATAAGAAAAATGGAAGTAACTTCATAACGGATTTCATGTGTTTATCGGAGAAATGGAGAAATTCTACTAAGGATCTTTGATTTGTACATCGTATGGTATCTTAGCCCGATATATGTTTATATCTTACCACTATATACATATATTTATAAATATTATATCGGTGTAAGATACGTAAGATACCATTTAATGTACAAAGTGTATGCATACATTTTACAATACGTATTTCAAATAGTTTTTTACTCTCGTCTGTATAGAGCATGTAAACACATTTATTATCATATGTCCAAGCAATTTAATCCAGTCATGTAAACACATGTATGTAGTATTTCCTACGTGTTAGGCACTGAATCACTAACGAAACTGAAACTGTGGATCCTGGATAGATACAACAGGGGCAATCTTATCAGTAAATAAATCCTAAACATTCGTTATTTCTGACGATACTAACGTCACCTGCAGAATGGAATGACCACCTGTGTTATTTTCATGACGGTGAAATAAATTCACATCTGTCAGCAGTTATCTTGAAAATCTTAACGGCAAAAAAATTGTATTCACAAAAAGTTTACTTTCATTTCACATCACATTATATTACAGCTGTATTGCAAAATATACTGTTGCCAAACCATGATTTTCAAGGACTTATAATTCCTTTAGCATTTAGTTAAGTTGTTAGACGTCCTTCACGATTCACTGTTCAATATTTATTTTCTATAACGTAGCTTTAAAATATTTATATATATATATATATATATATATATATATATATATATATATATATATATATATATATATATATATATATATATATATATATATATATATATATATATATATATATATATACGTATATGTCCACACACATATAAACATACATATACAGAATGTCCACAAACTAACGCATGAGAAGCACACCGCGCGAATCCTGGGCTAAATTTAAGACGAAAATGTTAGTGGCAAAATGTTATACACATGTTTATACACATTTTTACATATATATTTAGGCTGTCCCTTAAGTCCGGTCTCATAGGGCAAATAGAAATTGGTGAAATATGGAATGTTTTAATAGTGTTGTAGTGGGTTAGCGTAAGGCAACAGTACTGTGTTAACTTCAATGTGTCATTAAAACAGAAAATGCTCAAATTGATGGTTACAATGTACTTTGCACATGCGTATGCGATGGTTCTAATTGCTTTGTAAACGATGTAACATGGTCGGCGGTATGGAGCGGCATGTAGCAGTAAATTTGTTATTCACAATAACATTTCATTACACTACATCACTATTAAAACATTCTATATTTCACCAATTTCTATTTGCCCTATGAGACCGGACTTAATGGGACATCCCGTATATATTCTTTATATATAAATATAATTATATAAATATATAAACATATAGATAAATAAATATATATATATATATATATATATATATATATATATATATATACATATATATACGTATACACATGTTTATATTATAATTATGAATTTTACTTTCTAAAAAGATAATTATGAATTTAGTGTCTAAAAAGACTTATTAATCAATAATAAAACTTTGGTTTAATTGATAAAATGTGCACTAAAATACTTCTCAAAGAGCAGTACATAAAGTCACTCATGCTTACTAAATACACAAATGGTTATTTGCTTGATCTAGCATTACACCAACTTGTGAACAATTTTTCGATCAGTAAACTGATTTCTGAACATGTGGTTATAACTTTTCGCTTGTGTTTAGCAGTTTAAGTGGCATAATGTCTATTAAGTTGTACTGATGAAATTTAAATTTTTTAGCTCGTGTTTCTAATATATATACGGCGAATTACTTACATAATATTTTGCGGGCACGTCAATGAGCACAGAATTTTTATGTAGATTAGTAGAGTAGTTAACGTTTTAATATGCTTACGTTATTATTTTATTAGTATCTAAAACTATGTTTTTTTTTTTCAATTTATACCGATACATAAAAATAAAGATAAGTTTTCTAACATTACAATCTTAAACGTTTTAAATCTACTGCACATAGTAATCAAATTTTTGCCTACATAGTTTTACCCTCTTACGATACTGTAATGTCAAATATTTGGATATAATATAAATTCTGTTTGAAGTAAATTAATTGTAAAGCCATAGTGAGTTGAAATATATTATATAGTACTTAATTTCAAATGATAAATCCATAGAAATCTATATTCCGTAAACAATAATTTGACTTTAACGTCGTTCTATTTCTGTAACAAATCAGGAATTTGTAATGTTCGGATGTGAGGAAACGCGACTATTTTCCTGGTGCAGGAAACAGAGTAGCTCTGAAAAAAAAATCCCTTCACATTATTCCCAGTAGCAGGTGACTGGGCGCTAACACCCGACATTCCATACGCTACCCATAAACGCTACGGCGGCGGTATGTTACATTTGTAAAAATACGTGAATTTAAGAGGGCGTGGTACATAATTCAACACTAAAAGCATTAATCTATAACTGTAGGTGAAGCTAAGTTGCGTAAATTAAACAATAGCAATCCTAGACAATATTTTAGCCATCGTTTTAAACAAAATTGTTTCCGGTGTTACGAACTTCTCGTGCACAATCTCTGACGCTGGAATCTCGTGCATTTAACTGCGGCGCAAGAGATCACGCGTAACGAATTAGTAATACTTGATAAAAATATTTTCTCATAAAGTTGTCAAATACCATTATCTAGGATTGTTATTGAGTAGTTTATCCATATTAGCTTCGAAAAAAGCGTAGAAATCAATTGACGTTTTCGGCGTTTATTTATCTACCATGCACTCTTAACTTTCCTGTGTAAATATCCAAGTGTCAACCCGTATCTTGTGACATGTAAGGTATCCTCGTAGTACGTGAAGGTAGAGTGTCGGGCGTGTAAGCGCGTGAAAAAAAGGGTGGGGGGAATATTGTGTAGGTGTTCGCGGAAGCCACTTAAATGTCGCGCACTCTGGAAGACGAGCCGGCGAAGGAGAGGGCTGAAACATGGTGGAGGGTAGATGGTTCGAGGGTGGTTGGTAGGAGGGTTGATCGTGTTTCAACACGAGTCGCTCTGGCTTCACCCTCCTCCCCTCCCCAACAAACACCGGCGTGTTTGCTCTAGGGGTGACAAGTGGCAGGGGCTCTGGCCCGGGGGTCATTGTCTAACCGCACCACGTCGTGCAAACACGCTTAGCGCCACGGTGAGGGGTAGCAGACCTACGGCAGGGGGGAGGGGTGCAGACTAGTGTTTACAGAACAAACAAAATCAATCACATGAAAATTGGGAAACCTCCTCTAGTCTCCCCGGCTCCATTTTTTTTAGTTTTTTTCGGAAGACATATTTACGCGAACTTCTATCGGAGACCCCTTTTTGAAAAATGGTATCGAAGAGACTGCTTCCTGTGGTTATTTTATCTCAAGACGTTCTCCCTTGAACATATTTTCCTCTGGATCTATTGTCAAAGAAAACGCTGGTTACTGATTTCTTTACACTGACACTTTTAAATCTTCTGCGGAAACGAGACAAATATAAGTTTTTAACTTCTTATAGAATAGTTTACATCACTTACTAATCACCTGCATTCTTACACCACGTTCATGAAATATTGAGTACACTTATAAAATATTGTTAAATTTATGCGTCGCTTAAGATACTTAGTTATTAATCGGTTTGTAAGATTATTGATTTGTATAAATTTTTATGAGGGGGAAATCAATTTACTATGAAAACAATAATTTAGCTGCGCACTGTATATGAACACGATACATTTTCATAATAAATCGGACTTTTTTTTGTACAACTTAATTCGGTTATAACAAACCAAGACAACTAAATAAAAAGCAGTAAAATTCTGAAATTTGTATCTAATAACTAACATTAACGACACTGAAAAGTTTATAATTTTAACAAAAAAATGGCATGATATTAATTATTTTAACCAAATATTATTTTATTCTATCACTTATATGCTGATCATATTTTCTATATGTATTGAAAACGGAAATCATTTTAACTTCAGAAGTAATTAACAATTCTTTCTTCTTTCGTAAATAGGTTTCCTTTGATTGTTTACTAGAGAAAGTAATGAAAAACAAACCGTTGAACTGTTATTTGCTAAATTGTGCTTCTTTGTCAAAATATGTAAATATGTGGATTTATACATACAGTAGATAAACATTATGACTTGATGGATGTGTTAGCCTTTGACGTCAATAATTTTGCAAATTAGACCGTTCCTTCTTTTATAATGATTAGTTACCTAAATAATGCCGTGTGAAATTTACTACAAGGTTATTTCTAAATGGACAACTTTAGAATAAGATTTATGAACTATAAATAATTTTTCTACGTTATTCTCCAGTTTTTGAACTCAGAAACGCCTTTAATAACGGCGATAATTTAGGGACATATTTGTATTAAGATCCATACAATGTTTTAAAGTTGTTGACAGTTGTTGGTCAAAAAATTATACTTAAAATTCCATAAACCTATTTATTGTTCCATTTATTTACACAAATTCAGCGAAGTGCGAGTTACCACTTTGCAGAGCAGATTTTCCAAGCTATAATTGACTGAATGTCGGTTAAGAAAATTTTATCTAGTCATATAAGCAAAGAGTATTCTGTTAAAGTATTACATAATACATACTAGGTATAATACGACCAAATGATTTAAGGATAGTTGTAGGCTTTCGCGGCCATTTTTGATATTAATAGCTTGGCTTTCGAGGTTGAGTAGCGTCGTAGCTGTAGAGGATACCGACGTTTCGCCTCGCATTGCATCATGCATCTTCAGGTTTGAGTTACGACCCGAGGTCCCGTGGAAAGGCCAGCTGGCTCGACCAATCACAGGGGGTCCACTCGTGATTGGCTGAAGGGAAGACCAATCAGAACAGGTCACGTCTCATTTGCTATGGTATCGGCCAATCAGGGGTGTCCTTTATCCTATTGGCCTTTCTTATTGGTCTTTTATGAATGTATATATATATATATATATATATTTAAATATATATATACTGTATGAATATATATAGAAATTTTTATGTAATTCGTTTTTTTATTTTAGTTAGTTTTTATCTTTTTCATTGTAGGCAGTTGTTTAACTTGTTAAAAATTGGGTCCAGGTGTTACTTAACTTATATCCATCTTCTCTGATTTTATTTTGTGGGTGTTACATATCTATATTACTTCTCTAACTATTATTTTCCTGTAATTGCTTATGTTGGTTATGGTCTCGGAATTTTCAAAGTTGACATTGTGTTTAGTGATTGATGACTGTTTTGCTGTGGCTGACCTGGAATTCTCATGCGTAACTTCTCGGATATGATATTTGATTTTGGTTGAGTTTCTTCTGCCTGCCTGGCCTGTGTAGACTAGTCCACAGGAACATGGTGCCAGCAAGTTCCTTGGCTGGAGTTTTGTCCTTCACTGAGGGTAGAATAGGGCGGATTTCACCTGAGGATTTCTGTATTCGGTAAATATCGTGTTTCTCTAAAATTCATGATAAGGGATTGGTGACTCCTTGAACGTATGGTAATATGGGTATGTTCTCTTCTGGCTTGGCGGATGGTGGGATGCTTCATGTAGAAATATATGTGTGTGTTAGGTTTTCGGTACCCACTGTGTCCCTGACGGCCATCCATATTTACACACTACTAAAACCCTTAGGGAAACTCTCCGCTATTTTATCCCCAGTGAAGGACAAAACTCCAGCCAAAGAACTTGCTGGAACTTACAAAGTAACATTCTCCTGTGGACTAGTCTACATAGGCCAGACAGGTAGAAGAATCTCAACCAAAATCAAGGAACATATCCCAGACTTCAATCATGAAAACTCCAGGTCAGCGACAGCAGAACATTCATCCAGCACTAAACTCAATGCCAACTTTTGAAAAATCCGAGACCATAACAAACATCAGCAATTACAGGAAAATAATAATGATAATAATAGAAAATAAGGAGATATGGAAACATCTATAAAATTTAAATAGAGGAGATGGATGCAAGTAACACGTGCAATTAACTTTTTTTTACTATTAAAATACAATTTCCTACAAAGAAAAAGATTTTAAAAATTAAAATAATAAGATAACAAAAAAATGAAAAATCTGTATACATGAAACGAAGTGCCCCACTCACTCATTCACGCACTCATCGACGTACAGCCCAAACCACTAGACCTAGAAACGTAAAATTTTCAGCGTAGCTTTCCCTCACGGCGAAGGCACCCACTAAGGAGGATTTTTCGAAAATCTAAAATTAAAGCGGTGAAAAGGGGCAAAACGTGTTTTCGCGAAATTCTCGGTGACTCGATAACCTGATAATATATTAGTAATATTTTTACTTTAAAAAAGTGCCTAAACCAATGCATATTTCTTATTTTCTTCGATTTTTCGAAATTCGGAAATTAAGGGGTGAAAAAGCTGTTAAATGTGTTTTCAATCAATCTTAAACCACTTAAGATCTTTGCATCAGAATGCTGCTCATGTAAATGTCTAAAAATACGTTTAACGATTTTTCAAAATTCGTTCTTGAAAGCAGGTAAAAAAATGAATCGTGTTTTCAATTAACCATTCGTATTTCTTGAAACATTTGAGATGACGAGTTGGTTTTTGCTTGAAAATTAAGCTTACGTAAATATCTAAAAAAGAACTTAGGATTTTTCGAAATTCGTCCATTACGGGTGAGAAAAGTAGTAAAATGTTACAGAACTCCCGAAAAGTGAATATTGACAACGAAGAAATAACTCAAAAGTAGCTGTCGATATATTTTTGCTCTACAAAAGGCAGTTAATGACTATCGTAGAGAAATAAAGATGAATTAAAAACAACGAGGTTCTGCAATTAAATTACGCTCAGAGAAGTGGACTGGATAAAGCTGTTTGTATTTGTTGTATTTTTTAACTGCTAACTTCATATTTCTTTGCTTTCGAACATCATTTGGGGATGTTTCCTGCTTCCTTATGTACTTGTAGCTTGGTGTGCTGACCGATGTTCTTTTTTTCAGCAATATACCATTAAAATCATCGGCCCTGTTGTTCTTTGGTGTCAGAATTGCACGTTTGCACAACCAGTCAATGGACTTCTCACTAATGTAGGATATATCAGGATATGAATTTTCTAAGAGATCAGCAATTTTCATTACTACTCTTCCTAGGCTTGCAGGTAAGGTAATTCATCCATCAGGTTCAGGATATGACCCACCGACAATTTTGAGTAGAAGATTAGAGAATTGATCAGAAGAGATATAATTTTTTAAATGATAAAGATATACAATGAATACAGTAACACCATAAATAAATGCGTAATTTAAAGTTAGTTACTCTTTTCTATAGTACACCCGGACGAAGCCGCAACGGGACAGCTAGTTACATATATAAATAAATAATTAATATTAAAACAGACCCTCGGCCAGTAACGAAAAGACCTCCCCCGATTGGCCGAAATCATAGCAAATGAGAAATGACTGATTGGCCTTCCCTTCAGCCAATCAGGGGTGAACCCCCTCTATAGAGTTATGCATATAGGCTGAACCAAAATTAATATATTTGAAATTTACCTGACGGATCATTCTATATTATTTTTTCCAGAAATGTTACCGTTACTTTAAATGTGTACATATGCAATTTCGACTGATCATTTAGTGATCTATACACCGATTAAAATTTTTAGGATTAAAATTTGAAGCCACTAGTTCCCAGGCCATTTTTGCCTTAAGATCTGACAATATATCATTAATAAATAATACTTATTCATATAATAATAAGCATTTTAATTTTATCCAAAGTAATTTTACGTACATAGTGAAGTATAGTACCATAGCCATAACCTGAAACAGGAAACCAACATTTATACACCGTAAAAAAGTATTTTAAAATAGTTATATAAATAGAGTGTTTCAGAATTGACGAGTCGCTATGCTGTAAGCTTGGGATGCTTTTAACCTAGGGCAGGCAATGTATTACAAGCAACGAAGGTGAAAAAAAGTTCTTTAGTAACTGTATTCTTTAAGCACACAACAACTCCTCAACAAAATCATTTAAAATGTAATATTTTATTCCTAAAGCGGATTATTTTAGAATACGAAACTATGCTCTTATATTTTAATTTGAGAACTTCACTGTAGTCTTTCAAAAGGTTTACTTTGTTTAAGTTAAGATGTAAAATGTGCGGAACTACAGAAAAGTCAATGTTCCTTTCTTCAACCATAACGTGAATTTTTTAGACAAAATTATGTGATTGTAGAGGAAACATTATGTTATTTTTAATGAATAAGTTTCTGTATTAATTAAAAATGTTAAGTGGGGAGAATAATGTATTTTAAAAATTGTCTTCGAAATCCGCAGTTATATAATAGAGCTTATCGTTGTTAAAAGCTAAAACTCCATAGATTAAAATAGCATCAAGAATCATATCTGAATGATTTCCATTTTAACGAAATTATGTCTCCCACAGCAGAATTTTTAACTTAATGGAATATTTACATGACTAATGAAAATATTGTGTAGTTATATTGCGTAGTAATTAAAATCCAAATATATACGTAGCTGATATTCTGTCTAACAGATTTGTCTTGAGCTCGGAAGTGTGATCTTGCATTTAGAGTTAACTTGGGCTCGGAATTAGGCAACCCCTATAGCACGTAGCTTGTAATTCTGTCGCTTGCCGCAGATAGCTTATACATCAGTACGGAGACGGAAGCACGCTCGCCCCATGCCTCCCCATTTACGCAGCAACACCCCTGTCGCCTCTGTAGACGGAAGGATAGGGATGATAAAAGGAGGGGCGAGGATGGGATGGATTTGCCGCCAGACAAGCAGACAGTCAAAACGAGGCGTCGGACCACTCGTGAAATATTTTATCATTTCGCTCGTACGCCGCTTGTTACAGTACCCCTCACCGACCCTGCTAAGTTCCGACGACCATCCCTTGCGTCATTCTCACCCCCTTTACCAACCACCCTCTACTTCCAGCCGATAAGCCTGGTTGGACGGCGACCTTCCCTCCCTAAATTTGGCCTGGACGGGGTTGGGGGTTCGTCGTGTCCGGCGATGGTGTTGGGTTTGGGAAGCGGGGAAGGGTGGTCTGGCCTAGATTAGTTCCATGCTGTCACGTATAGCTACCACTTAGCGTTCTCCTCCTCTCGTCCCCCATACCACAAAACCCAACACAAGTTCGCTGACACCAAACTATCTATACCGCCATCAACTTACACTACTTTCCATGCTTCTTGCGCGCATTCTACTGCATCCACCGTCATCACCAGTTAACAGTCTAGTCGCACATGTATCTTCAAGGATTTCTAATTTTTCTCTATCATTTTTAAAGAGACGTTTGATCATTTAATTCTCATAGCTTGTGGTTAAAGCGCCCTATTTTATACCTTGTCATTACAGCTTCTGTTAAATTCCCAGTGAATAAGTAATTTGACTTCTAGCGCGGCTTTATGAATTTTTAAGTTTGTCGAAATAAACGTTTAGTAAATAAGTACGTAAGGGAGATACTAATATACCAGCCGTAAGTGAGCAATATACTCATTTCAATTCCAAGTATATATTCTGGGTGTGCCAATTTTATACGAAAAGTTTTCTTATGTCTATTTTTCTTGTCAAACAAAAAAAAATGTTCCCCACAAATATCGGCATTATCTTAGTTTGTTATTGCGGTTCTTACAGCGAACGTTTGTCGTACTGAAAATTTGTCGTTCGGAGGTTATATGTATAAAGATCGATTGTACATAGTGGTCCTGAATTACATGTACAAACGTAGGTAGAAAATGGAAAATAAAGTAGTACATATGTGGACACTCTAAGTGTAATATTGTGGGAGTAATGAGCCGCAGAATATCGAAATTTAAAAGAGTATTTATTTTAAATATCGGAAACAGAATTATGTAAAATGACAATTCTCTGAGCATAACTACCTATGTGTCTAAAAGTTCAACATTACATATTACTAACTGTGCAGACATATGTTAACAGCGTTTCTCAAAATTTTGGGTACTCCGTTCTGCCTTTACAACCCCCTACTCCCATTTTTGACAGGATCTTTCGCTGGTTCACTCACAACTCACCTAAGATTCATCCCAATCCGATGAATAGTATAGGAACGCATAGAAGACAAATGGATAAACAAATACTCCTATTTTATATTACCAGTTTTTGTGGCAATATGGAATGGCATAGAAGTTGAAGCGCTGCTGCAGTGTCATCTAATGGAGAGTTAGAGTAAAATGTATAGCATGAAACCTTCTCTACGAAAAATTACATGTATGTATCAAGTTTCAAATTGATCGGTGTATATATGTACGTGTGTATATGTGTATATGTATGTATATATATATATATATATATATATATATATATATATATATATATATATATATATATTTATATATATACATATATACACACACAGGATGTATCACCTATGAATCGTCAGGTGTATTAACGCTGGTGTTTGTGCAAGTAGTGACATTATGTTGTCTGCCTGGAATGTGAATTACTGGGGTGGCGTAGTTGGAAAGCAGGTTGTAGGCTCCCACTTTTTTAAGGAACGCTGGACGACAGAACGTACGCCGAGTTTGTTAGATCTGTCACGAGACGTGCTACGTAGATACAACAGGATGGTCCCCCCTGCGTTTCGTCATGACTACACAATAATCTATCAAAACCAATTCCCTAACAAAACAATACGGCGAGGTAAGGATATATTTGGCCATGTTTTCGGCATCGCTGCCGCAAGTAGGCAGGACCGTTCTCCTGTACAGATCTATATGCTCGGAGGGTCATCACTCCTCTCAGTCAGTCCCAGACAGCCTGGGCACACCACGGCCGTTCAGCCAAAGCTAAAAGTTGACAGCGCAGTTGAATACCGCTGACAGAAGGAGATGGCGCTCCTTCCAATTGCGGTGACAGTAGTGAGAACCCACTCACCTAGCAACGGAAACATCAACATGTTAGCTGCAGCAAACCCTCTTGCTGAAGGCGAGGCTATCCAACCTTTAGGAAATCGCTTCGTGGACGAGTACTACTAAGGCGGACCAGACCAGTGACCCAAGGACACACCCCGCAAGTCTTATTCTAAGCAGGAGTTTGTAAACCACTACCAACCCATGATCGGTTTAGCTCAAGGCTGGGGTTTCACACCGATCTTCAGTACCTGCGAAACACCATGCATCTGAGTTTTCACCCGACAAGATGTCCACCTTCCAGGACTCCAGAACCCCTTCTCCTGAATCAACATTACTCGAGATCCGCAACGTAGGACACTACTGCGTGCCTCAATTGGGACATGCAATCTGTTCATAGGTTGCACAGCAGGCAGGGTTTACGTACCAGCTCCTGGAAACTGGACTAAGAGAACCCCACCGTGGACATTTACCTCGTGCACAAGTGGGGCCACCACTTGCCCGGTCTTCGTCCTCACTCCGTTAGCCGTAGTGCAAGCACTACGTTACCAGCCCTGACCACGAGGAGGTGGAGATGGACTTGAGCGTGAGAAGCTATATATTCGCATCACACCCCATTACAGGTTGTGTTGGTGGTAGGGATGGAGTGAAGATTGGACAGGGCACAGTTGACGATTCGCATCGCCTGCAACCAGCGTCCACCGGAGTTTTCTACGGAAATTGGGGAAGCTGTGAGGGGGCCAACCCCAAAACCCCCATCACCGTTCGCGAACACGACGAACACCCCACACCATGTACTTCTCTTACACCTACTTAAGAGCCGGTTGCCATACTTCTCGGGCCCACCACCATCACGCCCCTCAGGGCGATCACCTGATCTAACTGTCCTGGGGGCCGATTAAATATCGCCACCTTCTATTTGCACCGACTCAGCGCAGCGCAAGTGCAGAGCAAGTTAAACGAGTTCTTTATGGCATTGCATGAGTAAATAATTCCAAGGCAGCGCAAGCAGACGCAACGCAGGTGCAAATTTTGCGTTGCACCCATAAAATGCGATATTAAATCGGCCCCCTGGACTTTTATTTGTGGGAACAGCGAAGTACATGATGTACACGACACCACATGCTACCCGCGAAGACATAAAAACCAGCGTCAGAGAGGTATTTGCAGTACTTTCGTGCAGTGTACAACAAGCCACGGCTAGCTTCCGTTCCAGATTGGAATGCTGCCGGGAAGGGAGGGGAGGTATGTTTGAACACTTACTGCCTGAAAAATACATTGAAAACAATGCCTGTACCTGTTGTATTGTTGTTAACACATTCCACTATTTGTTATTTTCATCCATTAAAAATTGTTTTACTGTTGTCCTATTTATGGTCTACATAACCGCGACCGCTGTGAATTTGAAAGAAGCAACTACGTAAGGGTATCTGGTAATGTAACTTATTTATCTTAATTTTCTAATTCAATAATACCAATTTTGTAATATTGCTACTATGGGGTAGTTCTTTCAATGGCGGGTGATCATTTATGTGACCCATTAACATTTTTTTTACCTCGTGCAAACTGGAAGCATCTTTCCGAACCAACCACAACTTTTGTGAAAGTTATTTTTTACACGACGAGGCTGTACTGTCAGTGACGTGAAATGTGCTTACAAATGTGATGATACTGATCACCTTTGGTGTATACAAATTTCGATCCACATATGACTATTACTTTTTCCATCATCAGTAAATGCTTAGTTCAACGTAGAGTACAGCTAATTTTCTTTAAATATTCATAACTTCTAAACGGTAACGAATCGGATTACACAAGTTTGGTTTATTTGGTAGGTCTTGGGGCGCCTCTATCACCCACCTCTTTATTGATTTCTACTCTAGGAGCATCCTGTGTGTGTGTGTGTGTGTGTATGTATATATATATATATATATATATATATATATATATATATATATATATATATATATATATAATCAATCCCAGAGGAACGCCGAAGTTCCTCTGGGATTGTTTTTCTGTGTTTTTTGTATTTCGTCACTTTGTCTTTCAATACAAGTGTGGTCAACAAAAAAACATGTGCAATGGCGTATGTCCACAAACCAATACATTCTAATTGTAAACTCCCATTGCAGCGAACATTTAAACAACTCATCAGACAGTTCCATGCACATAAAATAAATTACGTCACAAGAAAACATAATTTACAAACTGGCCCAGAAGAATTCCGTAAGTATTCACCCTGATCCTGTAATAACAATAGTTCGTTAAATATGAGACCGAGATGCCGCACCTTCTACACCTAGTGAATCTTTGTAGAAATGTGCTAACTAGCACTTCCAAGGGTGCTTGTTTCAAAAGTGGTAGAGATGTGTCGTGTTTCTATGAAACTCAAACCTATACAGGCTAATGAATGTTTTTACAATAATTAAATAATTGGCAATAATTGGCGTTGTTCACAACTTGCGGAGTGAATTAAGAGTTCGTGGGAGATAATTAAACGCTGAAAACATAAATTGATTTCTACGCTTTTTTTCGTAGCCAATATGGATAAAATACTCAATGACAGTCCTAGATAACAGTATTTGCCAACTATATGAGTAAATATTTATACATAATTACTAATTCGTTACGCGTGATCTCTTGCGCCGCAGTTAAATGCATGAGGTTCCGGCGTCAGAGATTGTGCCTCAGAAGTTCGTAACACTGGAAACTATTTTGTTTAAAACGTTGGCTAAAACTATTGTCTAGGATTGTTATTGTTTACTTTTCGCACATTGGCTCCAAGAATCGTACAGTTATAGATAAATGCTTTCAGCGTTGAATTACGTACCACGCCCTCTTAAGGCGTTATGGAAATAAATAATCTAGTTACAAATAAAAAATTTTACAATTTATTTTAAATAACGAATATGTTTGCGACACCTCAATGTAGTACAAATAAACCAAATTTTTGTTATGATTATCAATTTTTTTTAAGATTAATAAAATCTGCCTTCAAGAGAAACCAGTTCGCAGTGAGATGTATGCTCTCTCTCTCTCTCTATATATATGTATATATATATATATATATATATATATATATATATATATATATACACACACACTCTCTCTCCCTCTCACGTGTATAATGGATATGTATTTATATCAGCACATATTCTAGTGAAGTACTACGTGTGTACGTACTGAATGCCACGATTATAAAATTTTTAGAAGAGGGTTATGTAACATAAATCTTTATTCATCTTATGGCACAAATCAGATAGATTCGTTGCATTTTTCGAAGATTGTACATGTCAATTTTTTTTTGTCTATCCTAATTTTCTGCTTAGATTTGAGAGTTATGATGTACATAATATGTTTTTTAATGTTAAAATGCAATTTGTAACAGTGACGGTAAACTATTTTTAAATGAGGTAGTGTATCAGGGTTGGAATGTGCGTTTGTATTTCTTCACGAGGTGGAAGTATCAGGACATTCAACATCAGGGACGTACCATTATTTGGACGATGTTACAAACTCAATTTTTTTACACAACGTATAACTCGGCATAGTAAATATGAATATATTAAATGCTATAACACATTGCACGATCGATAAAACTTCTATATACTAAAATTAATAAATTCCATAAAATGATACTGGAATGCCTCTCTGCAAGATTATTTGTTAGTGTGTTAATATTTCACTAAATGTATTGCATAATACGTGGAACAGATATCAGCGTAATCAACTAAGTCATTTTCGAGAACTCGCCAAAATCTCGAAAATGTATTTTGGTTAGGAAAGCTGTTCTATTAAACCAGTGCGCAGTCGTAAAATTGAATGCAGCACTTGCAATTTTTACACCTTATTTGAAAGAGCCAAACAATTGACCACGATTAAATTTAAAGCTCGTGATTGCCGTTCGATGCAATTAAACACCAGTAATGGGCGATTTCTGTCATAAATCACAGGGTCGTTAATATAATTTGTCGTCCGACCAGCGGCATGTTTCTCCCCTCCTGTTGAAAGCCCGTCTGTGTAGAACGTGTTTTTCAAAACGTCATCTATCATTTCCCAGCTTGACATCCATCTGGAAACACGAAAGGATTGTACATCGAGTGTGCTTGGTCGTGGGATATTGCCAGAAAAAATAATCGTCTTAGGTTGTAGCCTTGAATCTTATCCAGCTGCATTGGATAGTGTTTGTTGAAATTTGACTTTTTTATATTTCATACTATTAACTTTATTTGTATACTTCTACCGTTCAATGAATATCTCTCACACGCACAAGCAAATGAAGTATAAAATAAATATTAGCTACAGTGTCACTGTAATGTTGGAGATACCTATCAGCAGTAGAATATTGTTGTAATTTGATCGTTCTGTCTTAAAGACGGGAAAACTTCTTCATTTTAAGGAATCATTGTAAATATAATGCTCTTCTCTACGTTCTTGTAGCGCTTCAAGTGTTATGTAACGTAACTACCATACTTATCATCATTGTGAAATTCTTATTATGACAGTTTTATCCTCAAAGAAGAAAACATCACATGGACAAAAATAAACGTTACGTTTTACGAGAAGACGAAACAATTGTTTATTTAATCATATTTTTGAGGAGACGTAATGCTGACAATTTCGAATGGCCAATAACTTCACTGTACAATGCAGGATTTCGTGGCTATTTTATTTAAGAATCTCATGGCTTTTAGGTTAAAACCTTGTTCGCCTGGTTGAAGTAACAGACGTTTCCCTGCACTATGCAGCAGGTATTATCACTTCGAATATACCTCTTGAATGGATGACATTTGAGTCCGTAAGCAGATATAGTCTCCATTTTTGGTGACAATGTAAACTTTAATATTATTATTGAACTTCAGAATTGTTGGCAATAACGATTATTTTTTTGACATATACGGTACAAACCAAAACATAGGGCTACCGATACGTATACGGTACACCCGACCCGGATTCATACTATTAGTTGGAGCGACTTTGTGAATTTTTCCCTGAATTTAACCGCCATAAGCTTAATTTTTGTTCAAATAAACGTTTCTTTATATTTCTATGTTTACAAGCTATGAATTTATGAATGTATTGCATAACTAAAAAATCTGAACATTTTGCAGTATACAAAAGCTAATGAAAGAAAAACTACTTCCGGTATGATAATGTCTTTTGTTTGTGTAGCATAACGTTTATGCACGTAAAATACCAAGCAGGATTCACAGCAGGGAAAAATTATTTGGAACTTTTTTTTTTTTTTTTTTGCCTTTTTGTAAATAATAAACACCCGGGAAAAACACTCAAAAACACACTTTTCACATCTGGGGGTGCTATAAATGTTACTGCTACTTCTTGCCAAACATATCCACTAACAAGCCTATGCAGGAAACCCACGGCGGCTCAGTAAATACCACAAAAATATGCACACGGAATAAGTGGAATATTTACACAGTTTTCTCTGTATTTTAAAATCCCCTCGGTAGCTGAAAACGAGGATGTATTAATTTGTATTTACTGTGATTGCTTAGTAGTATTTAACGTTCATGAACATTTTACTTCAAAAACAAAAGATATAAAATTATCTGAAATAGTTTCTGTTTTATTAACTTTTGTATACTGCAAAATGTAGTAATTTTATAGCGTTGCCATATATTCATAAATTCATAACTTTTAAACAAAGAAATATACAAAAACGTTTATTTGAACAAAAATGAAGCTTATGGCGATTACAATCAGGGAAAAATTCACAAAATCGCTCCAACCAATATTATGAATCCGGGACGGGTGTACCGTACATGTATGGGTGGCCCTATGTTTTTGGTTGGTACTGTATTCCAGAAGCGATGGTTAAAATAATAAGCTTTTATTGTTAGAAGCTAGACTGGCAGCTTCTAAAGTAATACATCTTTTCTTTGCTTGGAAGAGTTGTGGACTTATACACGAATGACATGTATCTCTTGAGACACAGTGGCTATTTTGTACTGCACAGAGTTTATCCTTCTATCTCCACCTTGTCGCTGAATAATTTTTCTAGAGATATACTCCCTAATAGCTAAGGATGATATCCCTGACCCTGAGGCTTGAATTAATTTCTGTGTTCCTTGTTCAGTTTTGTATCCGGGAGTTGTTTAGGCGAGTGTGTGGATACAATGGCAAGCAGTATTGGTGGGAACGGCAAATATTTTGTGCAAAACTTGTCAGCAGTGAAGTCCTTGTAGTGATGGTTAACTAAAGTATTTCTTCAAATGATTTCAGGTTCTTACTTCGTGTTGTTGTGACGAAGGGTTCTTATATAACAGAGCGCTGATATAAAACAGAAAAGTAGTTCATTTGTTTCTATAATCGGTATGTAATACAGTAATATATATTTTATTGACATGTTTTCCAAGAGATCTTGGGGCATCTGTGTAAATAATGGCCAGAGTCCTCAATTTTTAAGGTGTACCCAATGAACTTTCTAATAACTATAAAATGCAAAAAAAAAATTATACGGTAGTATACAAATGTTTCTGAATAATGGCTAGGAACGTAGTCTTTGTTTACATTATTCTCAGGATATTTTAATTATTTATTTTGTGTGTGACTTTCGAGAAAGCCTCAAAGTATTTTTAGCCTTAGCATTTAAATATTTGGAAGACAAATTTTGTCAGTTAGTTCTTCTTTATATTCTTTGGAAACCTTTCATTAAAATTCTGAAATTCCTATTACATCAACATCACCTGTCTTGCTATGAAATACTGTTGATAACAATTTAGGTATATATATTTTAATATGAAGATACATTTCAAAACATAAATGTCATCACCAAAATTCAGAAATTTTAAGAGCATAAAGAGAAAGTTACAGTTGTGTCTTCATTTCAGTGATTGGTTTCATTTTTGGCCAAAGATGGGATAAAATGGTCATTAATCGTAATCCCATTATTGCTCTTGCACTGTAATTTATAACAAGCATGTAGCAATAATTTAAAATTATTATTACTGTACGAAATGTTGTTCATTGCTGTAAACATTTCTTGCACTCCGGCAAACACTTTCATGAAATATGATTTTTGTATATTTTAACACTATTTCACCACAATCAACAAATCGTTTAAATAAGTACAGTTGAGAGAAATTCTAAGTGCTATTGACGTATGTGTCAGTGAACGGAAAATCATAAATAATAATGCCTCAAATTGGAACCAGTCCCAATCAACAATAGGGCGGCGGGCTAGAGTTTTTTGCAACGAGGGAAATAATTCACCCAGCAACCGCTGTCCATCAGGATGTGGGACGGGCCTATTTGTGGCTTGGTTTAATGGGTCTTGACGTTCCCGCCGCTGAATTCCCACTTCTCTCCGCAATAAAGCGTTTTCCCCCTCACTACTGTACTCTTTTCAGCTGTCGAAGTTCGGTTCCGGGGAATGAGCCGAGTTGCCATAACATCCCCTACTGCAATGTCACGGTTCATGCGCGTCGGTTCCGTTCGGGGCGCCTTGGCTATTTACAGCTGCGGGGGCAGTATTTCGGAACTAATTACGTGCTAAAAATATAACTGATATCAGAAACTTAGCGCCAGCACGTCAAAATTGTCATACTTTGTTATATCCGCCTAGTATCCGGTGCAATGCTGATAAAATATTTTTTTTCTGAAGCAAGAAAATTTCAGAGTACGATATTCTCATCATTTGGACGCAATATGACAACATATGTTGCTGTAATATAATTAAATTTCATAGATTTTGTACGTGTGGTTTCATCGTTTGTATATACAGAAGTAAAATGTTAAATGTTAACTGTAAAAATGTTGATTTTACACATTCTCAGTAATATCTTGCAGCGTGTCCTCAGGATAAAATATTACTTCCAACGTTAAAAGATAAAATTGTAACTTAATAGAAAGTAATATAGAAACACGTAATGAAATATTTAAACAGACTTGCGATTTATAACTACACATTGCAGAAAAAAAGTGAGTATTTCGCCGAATCTGAGATGCACGATATTTGGTGAAAAGAAAGAGATGATAAACGAGGCCAATATTTTATAAATAAACTGAAAAATAAATTTCTATATTTTCTGCGTGAAAGGTGTAGTAAAATCTTAATTATTAACCATAGTATAACACATTTATTAAATTATCACACTATCATATATGTATATATAAATATATGCGTGTGTGATTGGGAATACAGAACAGATTTGATAGACTTATGAAACGGACACACATTAGTGTCGGTCGCCACGATGGTAGAGAAGCGACAGAATGCAGAATGCCAGGGGGGGGGGAGGAGTACCCGATATAAACTGTGGTCCAACGCCAAATGTGAAAATTCTGAATAAACTCTGTCGGAAATTGAACCCGGATAGTCGTGGAGTGAGGTGAGCTATATAAAGAATGTTCCTGGAGTAGACGTCAATAAAGAGACGTGTGGTAGAGAGGCCCAAGACATACTAAATATATCAATCTTCTACGATCCGATTCACAACCATCTAAAAGTTACGAATATTTAAAGAAAATTTGGTTATACTCTACCCTGAGCTAAGCATTTACTGATGGTAGAAAAAGATAATGGTCCTTGTGGAACGAAATTTGTACTCACCATAGGTGATTAGTGTCGTCACATTTAAAAACACATTTCACGTCACTGACAGTACAGCATTGTGGGCTAAAAAAATCACATTCACAAAAGTTGTGTTTGGTTATGAAAGTTACCTCCAGTTTGAACGAGGTAAATAATATCAATGAGTCACATAAATTTTCACCCGCTATTGGAATAACTGCCCGATAGTACGGCCAATTAATTACCGAAAACCAGTATTTCAAATTAACGAACGTCGATGCGGTAGATGTGAAAACATAACGTAATGCAGACGATTCACACAATGTAACATCATCTGTAAGGTAGAAATTAGTATGTCAGTAAATAATTAAATGTAAATTTACTGAAATAAAAACATTACACAATGTTTGAAATTATTCAAACATGTTTTGAATGTTACTTGTTTAACTTGTGGGTAAAAATTAAATGTTATTAATAAAACTGGTAATAGTCAGTTATTTCATTAAACAAAAGTGATATTATCGAAATGGAAAGTTAAGATAAACGTATTACATCACCAGACACGCTCATGTGATTGCTGCTTCATAATCACAGCGGCTGCGGTTATATAGAAGCTAGTGCGCTCGCCTCCCATCATAGCGAACTAGGTGTAATTCCTGAGTAGCCTCACAGGCAGATAGGCCGTTCACGATAAATTGAGCACTGTATAACCAGTTATTGCGAAATTTGTTCTAAGAAAAGAACGACGAATGAACTTCACGTACAAGTAACGGGTATTCACACATAGTTAAGTGACCATTTAGTTGAAACAATGTTTTTTGACTTAATATTTTCATTTTCAAATACAGTGAGAAACAGTAAAATTAAAAGTGTAAAAAATAACACGAACTATAGTGCATTAAATTAACGGTGCAGTTTTGTTGGAACATTGTGATTTGTGAACCTTAATACAACTGAGCTATGATCTCAATCCGATATCTAGACAGCACACTCTGGTGTGATTTCGACTTGGCGTAACTTTACACGCAGCTACCGTTGTTTTTCTCCACCTACTTGCTTCTTCAAGTACTCAATACTGTAATCTAAAGGCACGTTAAATTTGTTAAAATTAATTTTGTCGATTTTATGAATTTTGGTCTAAAAAAAATTAATGCCTTGAAATGTTTTAAACTGTTTGAAAATATGGAACAGCGGTAACTGCTTGAAACATTACCTGATTTCCTCTACTAGGGAAGTCCCTTAACATAATGTCTCTTAAAAAAAATATTTATAAATCTACCAAAAGTATATTCAATTTTTAGACACGAGAACTGCAAAAAGAGCACCATTTTGCACATTGAAATCCAATTTTTTCCGAGGGAGGAACCCCGGACCCCCCTACTTTTATTGGGGGATAAGTTTTCCCCATCATATGCAGCCCTACCTGTGTAGAGTACACTGAATTAAAGACCAAATTTACAGTATAAATTGTAGAAGAAACATCAAAGGTTTGTTCTGTAACTACGAACATTGACTAACAATGTATCAAACATCTATAACGCTTTAAAAGTAGAGCCTCCAGAAACATCAAATTTCTGAAGCTATGCGAAACAGAGTACGCAAAAATTTTATCTCAGTGACCTGCTTTAAAAAAAAAAAAACAAATACATTTGAAGCAATTTCTGTTGTAATGTACAGTTATCCCATAAAACGGATAGTTTGCTGAATTGTATCGCTAACATAGTTCAGACGTTTCACGGCGAGCGTTAATGCATGGCAGAGCGGACATAGGTTGTGTGATGGTGATATTCCGCAGAGAGCTTGTTCGGTCTTTCCGGAAGAGTTAGGAAGTGTCCCAGTTTAGAGGCGGAGTATCTTCTCCGTTTAGCCTGGTATCTGCTGCTAACTGCCGCAACAACAAGGTTTATCTGTTAAACAGCGGGGGATGTGTAGTGCCAGGGTTATCGGGGATAAGGCCGAGAATCTGGGCAGCTGGTTGGTCGGGAGTGCAAGGGGGTGGGGTTACCGGGAGTAGAACTGGGGGTAACTTAGCACCCCGGGGAGGAAGGAGGCAAGATGCAAACTCCAAATCCTTTGGGGTACTTGCGCCCGGCCGCCATTTAATGCAAATGGTCGCGTGGGATATTAGGATCCCGTCTTCTGCATCGTGTCTTTCTTTTCCCAGTTTTTCTCCCTTTTTCTAGTTCCTTCTTCACTCTTTATCTGGTGCACTTAAAAAGTTTCCTTGGCTCCCCGTCTCCCAACTCACTTCACGAGCACAGTAGTTGTGGTGGGGAAAGTAACGGTTTCTGGTGACGATGGGGAGGGGGGGGTGGCGGGTTAGACACGTCTGCAGCCAATAAACATCGTCCGCAGGAAGGAGGGAAAGTTTTCTGGCTTCTTCGGCACGGAGAACTTGAAGCATACAACACAACAGGCCGGCAAGATGGCACAACAGAGCTTAAGAGGGAGGAATCCTCGCCATCTTGAATTTTTGTATTTTTGTCATAACTTTTCTTTTGAGTAAATTTATGGAACTTTAACCTAACTGCAGAATATAATACATATTTATATAATTTTAGATAACACAAATCTTTGTGGTTGTTACTGATCTGATTGTAGTTAGAAAATTAGTATTACATTCTTAAATGTGCATAGGCGGATCTGGGGGGGAGGGGCAGACTGCCCTAGGTGACGAGTTAGAGGGGGCGCTGAAGGTGCGATAATTTTTGTTTGGGAATGAAATGTAAATGAGTGCACAAAATATACAAAATCTATCAATATTTAGATTTATATTAGTTTTGTATTTTTAGTAACCTTGAACATCATATCATGTTATAAACACAGTATTTATAATTAGAATGCATACTCAAAACACTGCTAATGGTAGCTAGTAAGAACAGGTTTTATTTATTTCTACTAAAATTTTAGAGTGTTATTTACGCGAGCGCAAATCAACTTATGTAATATACGTTGACTACTGTTGGGTTGATTGGATTGGTGGAAAAAGGGAGAGGGAAGGAGAAAAAAAGGGGGGAGAATCAAATCACAATATTTACCCCGGACGAAGGAAAGCCCAGAACCGTGCAAGGGTATCAAAGCGAAAGTATAGGCCTATTTCAACATTCACTAGCGTTGCGGCACGCAGAAATTGTATATTTTACGCCACAAAAAAAATTATCACACATAGAAACGTGACATAACAATTGAAAACTTAATAAATATATTAATAATACGACTGTATGAACTGAGCGAGGTGGAGCAAATGTAACACATACGACTCGTTTACAGGAGAACACGGGATCAATTCTTGGCTCCGGCTATCCTGGTTAATGTTTTCCATAAATTCACGAAGATTTTCTTCAAGTGAATCCTGGGAAGGTCCCCTAAATAAAAACCTTGGCTATTTCTTCTCCCGGTTCCTGTCGTTGTGTCAATTTGTGTGTCACTGTAAAAATTCCTTTGCGTGGGTATTATTTGTTAATTTATTTAATGTAGAGATATTATATTAAATATTTTATATTAATGGTGGCTATAAGACAATCAGAGTTTAAGTTTTGAGTTAGTTAATGTTAATATTGATAATTTTTATTTACTTTAATGTTAAAAGCAGTGTTGTTATATGTGCTATACTGTATTGAAAAATTGTTTGCTATTAATTGGCCTTTAATTTTCAATATTGTTTTTAATATAAATGTTATTTTATTTGGTTAGACAACCTTCTGACCCTTTCACTCTGCATGTAAATGCACTACGCGTTTTTATTTCCTCTGTGAGCCGCTGGACCCAGTTTTTAATTACGTATTATAAGAAATAACCAAGAATTTTAAAAATTGGGATTTTCCAGAAAATAATGGTCACCATATGTTCATGAGTCACTTCGAGCCAAGAAGTCTTGAAACCGCAGGTAATTTATATTAAATAATCATTTTTGGTGACGAGTTTATTTGAAAACGTAAATTTGTGTTTCTTTTATTTTTTCTTCAGGTTTCGATCTACCGCGGGTAAAATAGTATGTTTAGAATTGACACCGGGTGAATGATTTGGGCAACCGGAACCTTTAGACGCCCATAATTACAGATTGTTTAAAATCTAAACTAAGGAAGATGCGAGTGTTAGGAAGAAAGAAGACGACGATGTGACGCTCGGCGCTCGGATCTTCGCAGACTTCAAAGAGAGACAAGTCAGTATTCTATCGTTATTAACCGATCCTCTCATTCTTAAAGTGTTTCAACTTCTTGGAACAAGAACAGTTTACAGTTTTTAACGTTTAAACTTAAAGGTGCTCTAAATAATACTGACTCTGAAATACCACATTTTGAAGCACCTAATCTTATTTTCCCGCTGTCTCGATAATCGTCAAATATTGACCCCATTGTCACATGAACTTTTTTGATTACAATGACCTGACCAGTACTATCACGTTCTATAATATTGCCCTTTCCTCCCGATTCACCCTGTATACATACACACATACTTACACATACATACACACATACATACATACATACATACATACATACATATATACACACATATATATATATATACTAGCTGTCCCTTTGCGGCTTCGCCCGCGTGTACTATAGAAAAGAGTAACTAAATTTTAATAACGTATTAATTGATGGTGTTACTATATTCTCTGTATATCTTTATAACAACAAATACAAACAGCTTTATCCAGTCCACTACGCTGAGGGTACTTTAATTGCAGAACATCTTTGTTTTTAATTC